>VMDO01007145.1:0-93820 GCA_007922755.1 Pedetes capensis | reverse complement strand
CACCCTCCGCCCTCCCCCCCCCCCTTTTTTTTTTTACTTTTTTGAGACAGGGTCTTGCTAAGTTACACAGACTGCTTCTGGTCTTGAACTTGTGATCCTCCTGCCTCCACCTCCCAAGCCGCTAGGATTACAGGCGTGTGCCACCACACCGGCACTATATTCATAGGGTTTTCAATGGCTGATTGTCTCGGCATTGTTTTGAGAGTGGGCTCCCAGCTCCTTTTCCCATTTTTGTGGTGCTGGGGATTGAACCCAGGACCTCAACGCAGAATGACACTCTACCAAATGAGCTAAACCCCATCCCAGTTGTGTCAATGAGTGCTTTGTATTTGCCATCCAACACTGAATGTATTATAGTGCACTTAATTGGCATTAGGAAGAGCTAGGAGTTTTGTAAATATTTTGTGAGAGACTGTGCATGAAGAATTCTAGATGGTTTGTATTTGCCAGAAACCCAAAGATACTTCTGTGCAACATCTGAAAAGAACATTTAAGGGAGAGGGGAAAACCTCTGGTGTCTGTCACAGCAATTAAAAGCTGTTACAATGCTCTTATCATTTACATTTCTTTTGGAGTCTGCCTCTGATTTGAGTATGGTAAAATATTTACCAGTTTTTCACATTTACCCGTCCTTTTTTTTTTTTTTTTTTGTGGTACTGGGGGCTGACCCCAGGGCCTCGCGCTTGCATGCTCTGCAAGTGCTGGACCACTGAGCTGCACCCTCAGCCCATTTTTTTTTTTTAAACCTTTGAGACAGGGTCTCACTAAATTATGCAGACTGCTTCTGGTCTCCAACTTGAGATCCTCCTGCCTCCTCCTCCTGAGCCACTGGGATTATAGGCGGGTGCCACCGCGCCCGACTCATTTACCAGTCTTGTCTCAAATCAAGAGAAAGACAGTAGCAGGGCTCTGCTATGTACCATGGAGACTTTATCCATTAAATTTCTAAAATGATTCAATACTGGAAGTGAATAAATAGGGTTTTGGGGACAAAACGTATGGCTGTTTTAAGAATAGAAAACAAAATAAACTTTGTTTTTTAAGAAAAACTAAATTTTTTTTATTAGCTTTGGTAACTTGAAGCAAGTTAAATATAATTTTATTTAATTTTTTATTGTAAATGTTATCTCAGTTATATGCTCACTGTGAGGAACCATCTTGCTTACCACCTTTCTTTTTTTCTTTTGTGATGCTGATGATGTAACCTGGCATCTTGCCCGTGCTAGGCAAGTGGTCTACCATTGAACTATATCCTTGACCCCTGTCTTTCTTTTTTTAAATTTTAAAGTTAAAAAAAGAATTCTTTTTTTTTCTTCTTTATTTTGTTTCGTGTTTTTGAGACAAAGTCTCACTATGTAACTCAGGGTAGCCTTGAGCTCTCCATCTTTTTGCCTTAGCATCCAAGTGCTGGGATTATAGGTGTATGCTACACCAGGCTTAAATTAATTTTTAACTTACATAAAAACATAAAAATCGTTCATATTTATGGAGTACCATGTACTGTTTCAATATCTGTGTACATTGTGTGTTATTTAAACCAGGCAAAACATATCTGTCTCCTCAAATATTTAGCATTCCTTTATGCTGACACATTCAAAAATCCTTTCCTTCAGTTTTTTGAAATATACAGCACATTATTATTGTCTACCTCACTACTCCTGGCAGTATTCTGCCCGTTAATTTCCTCCTTGGTAGAAAAGGTGGAACATAAATAAAACAACCAGTTAACTCTTAGAAATGTGTTGGCTGGCCTAAAAGTAAGTTGTTGTTAGGTGCTGTCATCCTAGCTACCCTATGTACAACAGAATGAAACAATCCCTGATTCTGTGCCAGGCACATGATAATTTTTATGTTTAAGCTCAATATTGCAGACACTGTGTCAGTCCATCTAGTTGAGGGTCTTCCTTTTTTAGGGGACTCCCAAACATGGTGTCCTTCTCTAGGGATTATTCCCTCCTGACTACATGTCCAAAATATGTAAGATATGGTGTAGCCATCCTTGCTTCCAAGGAACACTCTGATGCACTTCTTCTAGGACGGATCTGTTGGTTCTTTTGGCAGTCCGTGGTGTATTCAGTATTCATCTCCACTATAACTCAAAAGCATCAGTTCTTTTCCTGTCTCCTTTATCCATTGTCTGGCTTTCACAACCGTATGTGAGTCAGGTGCACTTTTGTCTTCAATGGGACATCTTCACTTTTCAGCACTTTAAAGAGATCTTTTGCAACAGCTTTTCCCAGTGCAGTGCATTTTTTTGATTTCTTGTCTGCTGCTTCCGTGGATGTTGATCATAGAACCAAGTAAAACAAAATCTTTTTTTTCCCTCCATTTATCATGAAGTTGCTTACTAACCCCATTGTAAGGATTTTTGTTTTGTTGATGTTGAGTAGCAATCCATACTGAAGGCTGTGTTCTTTGAGCTTCATCAGTAAATATTTAAATCTTCTTCACTTTCAGCAAGGAGAGTTGTGTTATCTGCACAATGGAGGTTGTTAATGAGTCTTCCTCCAATCCTAATGCTATATTCGTCCTCATAAAATCCAGCTTCTCAGATTTGCTCAGTATAGAGATTGAAGAGGTGTGGTGAAAGGATACAGCCCTTATGCACACCTTTCTTGACTTTAAACCAAGCAGTGTTCTGTTCAAATGAGTACTTCCTGGTGCACACAGATTCCTGATAAGTGCAAATAAGTGCTCTCATTCTTCACAATGTTATCAGTAATTTGTTGTGTTCCACACAGTCAAATACCTTAACTTCAGGAACTAGCTGCAAATAGGGTGCCTAAAGATTACTCACACCTCTGCCCAATTGACTACAAATTTGGGAGTTCCCATGGTTTCAAACTGGCTAGAACAACTCATAAAAATCGGGAAAAAATTTACGTTAGGATGCAACTCAGGAATGGTCAAATAGAAAAGATACACAGGGTGATGTTTGGCCTGGGGGAGCTTCCATGCCCTCCCTGAGTGCATCACCTTTCTAGCACCTCAGTATCTTCACTACCCCAGAAGTTCTCCAGATCTTGGTCAAGAGTTTTCATAAGCTTAATCTTCAGTCCACTTTCCCCCTCACTGGAGGTTGGTGAAAAGGGTTTGAAAGTTACAATCATGTAAATCATTTAGTGATTTTGATGGTCACCTTCATCCTGGAGCCTCTCCCAAATTTACCCTGTTAATATAAATTTAGGTGTGATTTTGTTATGAATAATAAGGTTCATTATCACTCAGGAAATTCCTAGGGTTTATCTGAACTATGTGCTAGGAACTAGGGACGAAGACTAAATATTTATTAGTAGCACAGTGGTTTACCAAAATATTTGACTTGCCTTTTTAAAAAACATTTATAAATTAATACTTCATTTGCTATTAATACTTAACATAGTTTTATAAAATGTATAATAATCAAAGAATACAGAGTTCTTTTTCTTATTTTGCAAAACATACTAACAAATATTTAATCTCAAATCTTTTCATATGCTGCATGTACCTTGTGCTTGGAATGAACCTTGGGGTGTGACACCCATAGTACTTCTATAGCTGGGATCCTCCACTTCCTCCATACAAATCCTTTTCCCAGGCATTGTCTGCAGTGAAGTGTAGTTAGGAGCCAGCCAGTAATATTGATACTAAAGAAGAGAGTTCAGTAGTTTCTTTAAATCTAGCTCATGGACTTTATAAAATTTCATGAGCGTTACCTCTGAGATTCTCAAAGGATAATCGGACCCTTGAAATGTGAAGAATTTAGGAGAAACAAATATTGGACAGCTGTCTGATAGAGGGGTAGAGATTAGGGAGGAAGGTAGAAAATACACATTTCACCATTTTTTCCCTTATGATTGGCAGAATCATTTTTTTAATGTTATAAATTGCCCAGTCCCACTTCTAAGTTATGGTACAAATGAACATCACTATTACAGAGGCATGGTACTTACTTACAGGTACAAAATTACTTTCCTAGCCACCATAAACAGCATGATGGCAATTGGTTCTTTCCTGCTTTAGCAGTCGGTGATATATACATACATACATACATACATACATACATACATACATATATATATATATATATATATTTTTTTTTTTTTTCCTTAGCAGGAGGTAAACATGGGATATACTAACATTTTTGGCCTGGGGTTTAGCTCAATTAGTAGAGTACTTGTTTTGTGCACTCTGAGGCCCTGGGTTCAATCCCCAGCATTGCAAAAATGACAGAAGGACCTGGCGGCCCATTCCCATTGAAAACCTTATAAATAGCAGAAAAGCACTGGCACAGTGCAGGGCATGGCACAGTGTCTGGAAGTGTTTCATTCTGTTGTATACAAGGTTGCTATGAGTTAGAACTACTTGATGGTATCTAACAAAAACAACAGCAACAACAAAGTTTCCTGAGTTGTCCAAGCTAGCATTATATACGTATTGCAAAACCAAAGTCTCTTTTCTGGTTGCCTCATTCTCCTACCCCAATTTTGTGAGTCACTTGGTGACATTTTGATACATGAAACAATTATTAATACCCGCAGAAGGCATTGCAGAACAGTCTAAATTGGAATTTGACTCTGAAATGATCCTTTATGTAATGGTAGCTCAAAATTTGACTATATTTGTGGTAAAAGCAGTGAGTACTAGAATTATTTTGGAAATAAACATCTTATGTTACTTTCTAAGCAGTTTGTTAGAGAACTCTTAATACTGACTTAAAGGTACCTTTACTCAGGACTGATAGCTAAATTTACTAGGCATTGACTGTATACAGAGGCTCTGCTTTAAGTTTACATGTATCATCTTAATCATTTTACTGTATGAAGAAGGTAGATGTTGCTATCTTGTTTTGGAGAAAGGAAAGCTGAGCCACAGGAAGATTAAAGTAAGTTGCTCAAGCTCACATAGCTACAGTGTAGTAGAGCTACTCTGGCTCCAGAACCCAGGCTCTTAATAAAGGACGTACAATGAGTTTCGAGGTTGGGAAACCAAAGAAATGGGAGATTTGTAGGTATATACAAAGGGGAGGAATAGCTCTTACTAATTCTCTCCTCTTGCCTCCTGTCTTCCAATAAAATTTGGTTGTTTGCAGGGTGATGAAACAGGAAGTGAATTTAACTCTTATTTCTTGCTTCCTTTTTATTTCTGCCTTCCTCTTTTCATTGATGGCAATTTTCACTTATTATATTTGTTTTCACTTATATTTGTTTTTACTAATGCCACTTCTCAGGAGAGGAAGTGTGGTGAAATATTTAGGAGCGTAGACTTGAGATTCAGACTGTTTGGGTTTAAATTCCAGTTCTACCATTTGTTGGCGAATAACCTTGATCTACTTACTCATCTTCACTTAGCGTCATCGTCTTACCTGTAAGATAGGGATAATATAGTAGTACACACCTCATAGGATTATTGGTAGGATGAAATGTGTGAATGTGTGGAGTGTGTTTAGAACAGGACATGGCACGTAGTAAGTGCTGTATAAGTGTTTGTTATCACTTATGAATTAGCTGTTTTTATTTGAGAACAATTTTAGGTTGAAACAGAAACTTATTTAGGCTGGGATCAGGATTTTTAATCTTTAATGCTATGTTAGAATGGATCCTTCTTTAGTGCATACTACGGAAAAAAGAAAGAAAAAGGAAAGATGAAAAGAAGTTGAATAAAGAAATATCCAGATAATTTTTTTTCTGTCTTTATTAGTGAATGATGATGGGGTCCACAGTAACACAGCATTTTCTTTTTCCATTGTGCATCCTTTACATCACTTCTGGCATCACTTTCATTAACCTACAAGGCTTACAGAGCCTTATGGGTAATATGTAGTAAAATTCAAATGCATATTTGGGTTATACTCCCCTATTTTTCCAGTGTACTCATGAAGTTGTGCTGTTTACATTGAGATCATCCTCTCCCCATGATAATTTTTTAAAAATAAAAAAAATTGTTTTTATGGTACTGGAGATGGAACTCAGGGTCTTATGCATGCTAGGCAAGTGCTCCACCACTGAGTTACTTTGCAAGTTCTAATCTAGATAGTTTTGACTGATAATGGGAGAGTATACTTCCAGTGATCATTCGCTCCAGTGTAGTTTCATATTCTTGTGTTATGTGATTTTTGCATCCATTCAGAAACTGACATTGTACTAGTCTTTGTGCTGAGTACTAAAGTACAATGATATGTGATAGGGTAGAGGCTTATATACGGAGATATTAATAGACATTTATAAACCATTATGATCAGTTGTTGTGAAGAGAGCTGTAGGAGGACAAAGGCATGGTGTCCAGCCCACAGGTCTATACATACGAGGTAAGTGGGTCTGTACTTCCATATTTAATAAGATACTAACTATAGCCACCAAGAAATTCTAACCCCTTCTGGTTTAAAATCTAGGTATACACAGTTTCTCCCCCCACAAACACCCCCTGTAAAATTGTTTTGAAGTATTTTATTGAATCTAAGAGTCCATTTTGGGGCTGGGATTTAGCTCAGTTGGTAGAGCGCTGTAGTCTGTGAGGTCCCAGGTTCTGTTCCAGCACTGCAAAAATGGGAGAAGGACATGGCAACCCACTCCTGAGGCAATCCTGAAACAATCAGCCATTGAAAACCCTGCGAGAATCACTGAGTTGGACTCGACTCAATGGCACCTAACAACAACAACAACATTTGCCCAGTATTACCAACAACATTTTACCCAACAACATTTACCCAGTCCATTTACCCAGTTTGGTTGATGTCAAAATTTTGGGAAAAATGGCAGATAATGATTGTAAGGCACACTTAATAAAGACACTCTCCAATTTTGGAGATGTTTAAGTGT
Organism: Pedetes capensis; assembly: GCA_007922755.1. Lineage (NCBI taxonomy): Eukaryota > Metazoa > Chordata > Mammalia > Rodentia > Pedetidae > Pedetes > Pedetes capensis. The sequence continues at coordinate 87,023 of VMDO01007145.1, read as the reverse complement.
GACAAAAAGTATCTGTGTTGATGAAATACATTTGGTGCATTTGTAATTGGTAGATTCTTAGAATGGAGGACTATAGTAAGAGAAGCTAAAATAATTATGCTAGTATTATTTAGAGTGGCCTGACTTTTTCATTATAAAAATGTAGGCTGTGGACTACCATGAATATTGAACTGGTAACTAGGCAGCCTGGTGTTGCAATAGCTGCTGAGATCAGGGATCACCCTCATCTTTGTCTACTTCCTCATGTTGCTCATATATGCAGACAGAGGATGGGGGTGGTGGTATGGCTATGCTGCAAGTTGGTGATGGCCTGAGTAACTATAGCTCTGAGTCTAGGTAAATGAGCAGCCCGTTTTTTTAAGCAGTGCTCTTTTGTTTTGTGGTCCATTTTGCATACAGGTATACATACACATATGTGCACCTATGAAGGAATAGTTTCACAAAATAATACTTGTCATACTACATAGGACTCTTTGATATGGCCTCTTCTCTTGTTATAAAAAGAAATTTAGTGCACATTGCCTTACTTTGGACTTTTAAAAAGTAACAGGAGGTCAAAACAAGGGATCAGAAACTTAGAAGATTGCCTTACTTGTTACTGTGACTTTGAGAATCTCTTTCTCCTTTTAGAATCTCTCAGCCATAGTAGTAGTGTTAGTTCTATTCTTTCTCTGAATGAATGACTGAAGCTGTGGTTAGTTGAGGGAAAAAAAACCACATATATAAATAAGCACAAATTAATAAAAGTCTTTTTGTTTTATGTTTTTGCAGGTCAACGTCAAATTTAAAATATTTAAAGTGGATACAAAACTGTTTCCGCAATGCAGACAATTAAATGCGTTGTGGTGGGTGATGGTGCTGTTGGTAAAACATGTCTCTTGATATCCTATACAACAAACAAATTTCCATCCGAATATGTACCCACCGTAAGTATGAAGGCTGCCTTCTGTTAGTGAAATGTATTATAATTGGATATCCTTTGAAAATGCTTTCTGTGTGTACTGAAAATTCACTGTCCTCTGCCTTTGTTTCCTATTTTTAAAGATCTTGACTTTTCATGTGTAAATTATGTGCACTTTAAAGTTAAACAGCTGAAAAATCAGTGGAAAGTTGGAAGGGATGACTCATGGGTTTGCACGAAGTGCTGGGAGGCAAAACTCCAGTAGACATGATTCTAAAGAGTGCTAGTCTCAGTTTTTGGAAGTATACCTACATCTTGGAATGAGGTGACCTTTTTTCTTTTTCTCTATCTTAGCCAGTGATTGATCATCATTTGGAAGTCTCCTGGGTTGTTATTTGGGTTCTTGTAACTTCAGAAAAAGTGTGTGTCTCCATTTGTCTTGTGGAGCTCTTTTCGCAGTAACAGAGCTTTGAAGTGGTTTCTAGGGCAAAGAAGAGAAGACCTGTTTTGTTATGAGAATATGGACAAAAGCCTTTGGGATTCTTTCCCCAAAATTGCTTTTTGATCAGCTACTTAGAAGAGTAGAGGGAAGGTGGGAATAATGAAAAGATAATGAGGTGAGAGAGTTACTTAGAGTGGTACTTAAGGAAGCACATGTTTGGGAATCCAGTGTTTGTTTCAAGTTGCTTAATCAACCTGGTGGTATAATCATGTTAAATGTACACATGCGTTCTGTTGTTGAGAGGACATGGGGTTGACCTGGCATGAGTCACTAACACATTCTTATGCGTAGAGGCCGTAGGATCTGAAGTATGATAATGTGGGTTCAATCCTCAGTACCACAGAAATGGGAGAAGGATGTGGCAGCCCACTCCTGAAACAGCCATTGAAAACCCTGAGGGTCACTATGAGTCGAACTTGACAGTACTTAACAATAGCAGCAGATACTCTTTGGAAGTGAAAAGGAAGAAAGTGTATGAATACTTTAGCTTAATCTTCAGAGACATAGGAACATTATCAGTAAGGTGAATAATTACATTCAGTTAGATATGGACAAGTCTTTATAATGCAGCAAGGCAGGTAAAGTGAGGGAGTTAGGCCAAGGATACAGGAAGAAAGAAGATGACCTTTCTTTGAGGAGGGGAGAATTTAAAGGTATAGATACAAAGTCACTTTTTTTTTTTTTTTTTTTTTTTTTTTTTTTTTTTTTTTTTTTTTTTTTTTTTTTTTTTTTTTTTTTTTTTTTTTTGTGGTACTGGGGGTTGAACCCAGGCCCTTGTGCCTGCATGCTTTGCAAATACTGGGCCACTGAGCTGCGCGCCCAGCCCATTTTTTAAATTTTTTTGAGAAAGGGTCTGGCTAAGTTACACAGACTGCCTCTGGTCTGGAACTTGCGATCCTCCCGTCACCACCTCCTGAGCTGCTGGGATTACACGTGTGTGCCACCGTACTCGGCACAAAATTTTTGAGTTGGGGACAGTGTTAAGTGGAAGATAGTGTCCCCGCCCCCCATACTGGGGGTTGAACCCAGGGTCTTGCGCTTGCATGCTTTGCAAGTGCTGTATCACTGAGCTGCACTCCCAGCCCCCCCCCCTTTTTTTTTTTTTTTTACTTTTTTTGAGACAGAGTCTTGCTAAATTACGCAGATTGCCTCTGGTCTTGAACTTGTGATCCTCCTGCCTCTGCCACCCAAGCCGCTGGGATTACAGGCGTGTGCCACCGTGCCGGCTAGTGGAAGATGATTTGAGGTTGCAAGGGACTTAGGAGATACATAGGGCCTGTTTCTAAGTGGAGACAACTATCAGGCTTTTTGTATTTTAATCTGTTAAAGTTATTTACTTGTAAACAAGATTTCTGAGGCTGTTTTATGATTTATTATTTGGTGTTGAAGGTGGGCATGTGGATGTTTCATATGTATCTCTGGAAAAAGGATAGGATGAGAGGGAAGAATCATAGTTGAATAATATTTTAAGTGAGCCTATTTGGATAAATAGGTAAATAAATAGGCAGTGAAGCAAATAATGTGCCCAGGATACCTGTTTAAGTTATTATGGAAATGGATTTGGTGTAAAATGCATATTTGTGCCCCTCTATGAACTGAGTTATTATTTATAGAAGAACAGAAATTTAGAGGCTTGTACATATTACCAGATTCTTCTCCTGTGGATGAGGGAATTCATATTCATTTGGGGGATGAGGCTTAGACACGTAAGTAATCAAAAACTAGTATAAGTAGAATCTAGAATAGATTGTGATTCTTTTAATTTAATTAATTAATTAATTTAATTTTTGTGGTATTTGGAGGTTGAACCCAGGGTTTCAGACATGCTTTGCAATGTTCTACCAATGAGCTGCACCCCTAGCCCTTTTTAAATTTTTTATGTTGAGACAGGGTCTCACTAAGTTATGCAAGCTGCCTTTGGCCTTGAACTTGCCATCCTCCTGCCTCTGTTGCTTGAGTTGTTGGATTAGAAGTGTGCCAACTGCCAGTGTGCCTGGCTTCCATTTCTAAAAAAATTTAAGTTTAAATTTTTGTTTTTTTGTGATGGAGCCTCATATGTTGCTCAGGCTGGTCTCTTAACTCTTGGGTTCAAGTCATCCTCCCTTAGTCTTCCAGGTAGCCTCGACTACAGGTGCCTGCCACTTGGACCTGGTGCTTTCCTGATTCTTATTCCAGTTTTGTATATGAATAGTTCAGCAAATGAGGGTTATTTTTGAGTCTTTTTTTCCTTAAATGTGACTTAAGGAAATAACCTATGTGGTTTGAGAACTTAAGTACATTCATTACGTTTTTTTGTTCTTCTTAACAAGAACTGACTTCCTTTACCATTTCCCTTATGCCCTTGCTTCCGTTGTCTTTACATTTGAACAAACTCTCATCAACCCATTAAGACATGAACCATAAAATTAAAGTAGGTAGCTAAAGGGTGAAGCAGGGGTATGCTTCAGATGTAGCACACCTGAAAGCATTGGTTTTCTTTTTTAAAAAAAGTACAATTAATCATTCATTTCTCTATCTATTTATTTATTTTTGGGGTACTGAGGGTTGAACTCAGGGCCTCACCCTTGCTTTGCAAGTGCTGTACCACTAAGCTGCACCTCCAGCCCCATTTTTTTTTTTTTTTTACTTTTTTGAGACAGGGTCTTGCTAAATTACGCAGACTGCGTCTGGTCTCGAACTTGTGATGATCCTTCTGCTTCTGCCTCCTGAGTTGCTGGGATAACAGGCACGCGCCACCCTGCCCAGCTCAATTAATCATTTAAAAAATTAAATTTTTATTCATAATTGACAAAAACAACAGTTGTATTTTAAAATAACACTTTTCAGTTATAAAGTAATTCAGGGGAATCCATGAGTTAGTTTGGGTCTTTTCTGCTTAGCATCATTACCTTGTATTTTTATAAATAACTCAGTAAAACCAATGCTAGCATATACTGAGTTTGTTAAGGTTTTAATGGCCTATTTAAAAATAAGGCATTTAGTCAGGAAAGGTGTAAGTCATGTGATTTGCACTCAGTTACATGAGTTTATATATTTTTGTGGCACTATAAGGAGCACACCTAGGGCCTCACACAAGCTAAGCAAGTGGTCTACTGTTGAGCAACACCTCAAGCCCAAAGGTGGATTTTATTTATGTCAGCCTTTTTGGGGCACTTTCCTGTTTTTATTTCTCTTAAATAAACTTGTTTCTAACAAGGCTCTTCTCATCTGGGACCCTGAAAGGAAAAAAGATTAACATGGATCTAGGCGACTTTAATTCTAGATTAAAAAGAAATGCTGTATGAAGAATGAAGAAATACTTCTTTAGAAATCATACCGAAGCTGTGTGTGGTGGTGCATGCCTGTAATCTCAGCACTCAGGAGGCTGAGGCAGGAGGATCATGAGTTTGAGGTTAGCCTCACCCATATAGTGAGGCTCTTGTCTCTTAAAAAAAAAAAAAATTGAACACTTAAGACGAACCATTGTCTTCATCTAATAGTTTCAGACTTGAAAAGAAGGATCATTTTGTGTAGCTAGGGAACTCACTCCTGTCGTATCTCTGGTGCCCTAGTGGCTCTATATCTAGTCAACTGGGGTAGTATAGACATCCTAGGACACATCCTTTCTCACTTTTCCCAAGACCCATTCAGCTCATCTAGGGGCTTAGTTGACAAGATTGGTTATATAAGAAAGATGGACTCTAAGGGAAGATTAAGTTTTAGGAAGGAAATAATTGGCTTAGGAATGGTCCTGTCCCATTTGACCCACCGTTTACATATTAACAGTATTGTATTTTTTGTTTTTAGGTTTTTGACAACTATGCAGTCACAGTTATGATTGGTGGAGAGCCATATACTCTTGGACTTTTTGATACTGCAGGTAAAAATTTAGTATCTTTTATAATGTTTGATCTCTAATTATAGCAGTTGCTGGTTAGATATCTTTTTTGGACATTCTGGGAAATCAACATAATTGCAAATCATTTACTATTTGTTAATAGTTAGCAAGTTTGAGTGTAGTGACAGTTGGTACATGATCAGGGAATAGTCCCAGACCTGGAGTGGCTAATAGGAGCTTGGAATACCCTGGGTAGATGATGTAGAAGATGCAATAGAATTAAGAAGAAAGTACATTAGACAAGTTCTCATTGGACTAAAACCCTGATGTGCACACCTTGCAGAGAACTGGGGACTGTCTTGGTGGCTAGGGAGAGACTAAGGGAATGAATTCAGAGCAAACAGGCCCATGGATTGTTTTCTGTGACCCCAACTTTCCCCCCTTTTAAAGCCCAGTGTCCTAAATACACCCAAGGTTAGGAGCTTGTAAACCATATGTGGTATTTGTTACAATTGTTTTCTTTCATTTGAAGACTTAAGTATTATATCTTGTCTGTATAATACATATTTAGAGAGTTTCTTATAACAGGTAGCTTGTTATTTTATACTACATCTGGGACTATTGAGAGTGTATTAGTTAGCTGTGATCAGAATACCTGACAGAAACAACTCAAGGGAGGAAAGGTTTATCTTTGGTTCATGGTTTCAGAGGGTTTCAGTCCATATTGGCAGGGAAGGTGTGATGGATCAGGTGGCAGGATTGTGTGGTGGAGGCTGTTCCCATCATGGCAGATCAGGAAGCACAGAAGAGCTAGGCAGAAACTGGAAGCCGAGTATGAGTTGCAAAGCCCCTCCACCAGTGACCCATTCCTGCCAGCTTGATTGTGCTTCCTAAAGGTTCCATGGCCTCCCAAAATACTGCCATGAGCTGGGGACCAAGTGTTCAAACATGGGACTGTGGGGGTCATTTTATATTTAAGCCATAACCGAGCTGGGTACGGTGATACATGCCTGTAATCCCAGCAACTCGGGAGACGGAGGCAGGAGGAATCTGATTTTGAGACCAGAAACAGCCTGTGTACCGTAGTGAGACTGTCTCAAAATAAAAAAAAGTGAGCTGGAGGTGCAGCCCAGTGGTACCGCACTTGCAAAGTCTGTACGAGGCCCTATGTTCATCCCTTCAGTACCACAAAAAAAATCAACAAAGAAAACAAACAAAAAATATCTAGCTTATACTACTGACATTTGATGTCAGTTATGCAAATTGCTTCCTTAAATGTACCTAATTTCACAGTGTTATTTCCTACTTTTTTTTTCTTTCCTGATAATGGAGATTTAACCCAGGACCTTGCTCATACTAGGCAAGTGCCCCACTCCTGAGCCATACCTCAAGCATCATTTTTATTTTTCATTTTGAAACAGAGTCTTGCTAAGTTGTGCAGGCTGCCTCGGGCCACAAATTTGCAACCCTCTTGTCTCATCCTCCCAAGTTGCTGGGATTATAGGTGTATTCCCCTGCGCCTGGCTCTAGTTTTTATTATTTATTTATTTATTTATTTATTACAGTGCTGGGGATCGAACCCTTGGCCTTGCACATGCTAGGCAGGTGCTCTACCACTGAGCTATATCTTTAGTCCCCTACTTGTTTTTAACAGTGGCTGCACATCTTAATTTCTAAATTCTCTTTGTAGTCTCTTATTAACTCAGTTAGCCAAAAGAATATCTTAGAAAGGTATCCTTTTAAAATGCAGGGATTCCAAACTTTTTATGAGTTACTGTGCTTTGTCAGCTGACTCACTACTCTGATGGAGTATATTGTACTACTCACTTTGAGGAACTATCGGGATTTAATTGAGGGTGAAGTAGACAACAAATTCTGTTTAGAGAAAACCCTAATGATTTAAAAAGCTTAGACAAAAATTGAATGAATTAAAAATTATACAAGTAGTGGTACATTAGGGGAAATTTGGAAGATAGAGAAAATGAAATAGTGACCCATGATTTCATGGTAGGTGAGGAATTTTTTTGTGTGTTTATGTGTGTCCTTGGAAGCAGTCTTTTATGCAGAGAAAAGACAATTTATCACTATTTGTGGCTGAAAATTAATTTAAAATTTTATTTTTAAATTTCAAGTCTTATTTTTTGTAAACCTTTGTGTTATTAATTGCTACTTTAAAAATCTTCGTCGATGCATGGTACAATAAAATTCACTCATGTTAAATGTTCATTTTGGTGAATTTTGCTACCCTCTGTCCTAATAAAGATCCGTAACATTTTTGTCATCCTAAAAAGTTTAATTATGCCCTTTTGCAGTCAGTCCTTTACTTCCTTGATCTGGCTCCAGGCAGCCATAAGACTGCCTTCTAGGTTTTATACTGTTTTGCTCTTCTAGGATTTCATGTAAATCTTCTGTGTTTGACTACTTTCAGTTAACATATTTGTGAGAACTATCCATGTTGTATCAATAATTCCTTTTTATTGCTGAGCAATATTCCTTTCTGTGAATATAGCATAATTTGTTTATCCATTTATAAGTACATGGGTGTTTGGGTTCTAGTTTTAAGCTATTACAATACTAGTTCTATGAACTAATAATGCTACTATGAACATATTGTTGTTTGGGTGTTGTCGAATTGGGTCTTACTCATAGTGACCCTTTTAGGGTTTTCAGAGGCTGATTGTTTCAGGAGTGGACTGCCACATCCTTCTCCCATTTTTGCAGTGCTGAGGATCAAACCCGGGTCCTCAGAGAGTACAGACCACCACTCTACCAACTGAGCTAAACCCCAGCCTGCTGTGAACATATACAGATATCTCTTTGAGACCTTGTTTTCAGTTCTTTTTGGGTATGTATACCTAGAAATATTGTTGCCAGGTCATGTGAAAATTCTATTTTTAGCTTTTTCCATAATGACCGTGCCATTTTACATTCCTGCCAACAATGTGCAAGGATTCAGTTTCTCCACATCCTTCCTTAGAGTGGTTACTCTCTTTGATACTAGCCATCCAAAAGAGTATGAAGTGGTATCTCATTACAGTTTTTTTTTTTTTTTTTTTTTTTTTAAAGATGGGGATCTTTGTGTTGCCCAGGCTGGCCTTGACTTGAACTTTAGGCCTAGCTTATCCAATCTTTCTACCTCAGAGTCCTGAGAAGCTGGAACTAAAGAGGAGAGGCATGCTCCCACACCTGGCTTCATTGAAGTTTTGACTTGCCTTTTCCTAATGATTAGTGACTTTGAGCATCTTTTCATGTGCTGATTGGTTATTGTATTGCCTCTTTGGAGAAATGTCTGTTTAATTCCTTTGCCCCTTTTCAAATCAGTTTTTTTGTTGTTGTTGTTGTTATTGAGTTTTAGGAGTTTGCTGTAGATTCTAGATATTAATCTCTTACCAGATACATGATTTGCAAATAATTTCTCCCATTCCATGGATTGCCTTTTGACTCTTTTGATATTGTTTTTTATTTGTTTGTTTGTTTTTTGGAGGGTCTGAGGATCGAACTCAGGGTGCATACTAGGCAAGTGTTCTACTGCTAAGCTATATTCCTACCCCTGATACTGTCTTTTGATGCATAAAATTTTAAATTTTCTTCAAGTCCAGTTTTATCTATTTTTCTTTGGCATCCTGTGCTTGTGGTATTAGATCCAAAAGAAATTATTGCCAGTCTAATGCTATGAAGTTTTTGCCTTATATTTTCTAACATTTTTTGTTTTGTTTTGTTTTGTTGTTGTTGTTGTTAGGTACTGTCGAGTCGGTATCCGACTCATAGCGACCCTCTGTACAACAGGTGAAACACTATTATCAGTGCTTCTCTGCTGTTCATAGGGTTTTCAATGGCACATTGATTTTTGGGAGTTGCCAGGTCCTTCTCCTAAACCTACAGCTTCTGGTGTTCCCAGGCGGTCTCCCATCCAGGTACTAACCAGGCCCGACCCTGCTTAGCTTCTGAGATCTGACGGGATCGGATGCCACAGGGCTACAGCTGCAGGCTTGTTTTGTTTTAGGGTTTGTATTTAGATCTTTGATCCATTTTGAATTTCTTTTCTTTTTTCTTTCTTTTTTTTTTTTTTTGGCCTCATGCCTGCATGCTTTGCAAGTGCTAGACCACTGAGCTGTGCTCCCCAGCCCATTTTTTTATTTATTGAGACAGGGTCTTGCTAAGTTATACAGACTGCCTATGGTCTCAAACTTACGATCCTCCTGCCTCCGCCTCCTGAGCCGCTGGGATTAGAGGTGTGTGCCACTGCCCTTGAATTAATTTTTGTATATGGTATTAGGTAAGGATCCACCTTCATTCTTTTACATGAGGATATCCAGTTTTCCCAGCACTATTTGTTGGAAAGAGTATCCTTATGCCACTGAATGGTCTTGACAACCTTATAAAAGAATTTTCACCATATATGTGGTGATTTATATCTGGGTTCTCTATTCCACTAATCTGTATGTCTGATTGATGTCACATCACACTGTTTTGATTACTGTAGCTGTGTAGTAAGTTTTAAAATCAGGAAGCATGGGTCTTCCAGCTTTATTCTTCTCTTTTCAAAACTGTTTTATATATTTGGAATTCCTTGGGATTTATTTTTTTCTTCTATTTCTACCATAAAATTTAAGCCAGGTGTGGTGGCACACACCTGCAATCCCAGTACTTGGGAGACTGTGGCCGGAAGATTGTCTCGAGTTTGAGGCCTAGCCAGCTAGGGCTACACAGCGAGACCCTTTTTAAAAAAAAAAAAAAAAATAATAACTACTATAGAGATTGCATTGATTCTGTAGGTTCCTTTGGGTAGCATTGATGTCTTAATAATATTAAGTTTTCTGATCCATGAATGTGAGATGTGTTTCTATTTATGTCTTCTTTAATTTTTCAGTAGTGTGTGTAGTTCTACAGATTTTTTACTTTCATGTTAATTCCTAAGTATTTTGTTGAGTATCTATTGATTCAAAGGCTGGAATTTAGCTCACTTGGTAGAATGCTACTCCGCACTCTGTGATGACCTGGGTTCAATCCCTAGCACCACAAAAATGGGAGAAGAACATGGCAACCCACACCCAAAGCAATCTGGAAACAATGAGCCATGGAAAACCCTATGAGGATCACTATGAGTTGGACAGAAATTGCCAGCAACTAACAATAACAAATTGATCCAGAAGGGAAATGGAGCACATAGACATCAACATTGTAGGCATCAGTGAGCTAAAATGGACTAGCATGGGCCATTTTGAACAGATAATCATATGGTCTACTATGTCAGGAATGATAGATTAAAGAGAAATGAGGTTACATTCATCATGAAAAAAGACATCTCAACATCTCTCCTGAAGTGCAATGCCATTAGTGATAGAATAATATCCATCTGCCCACAAGGAAGGTCAGCTATTATGACTCTTACTCAAATTTACACACCCACTACTAAAGCCACAAATGAAGATAGGGAAGACTTTTACCAGCTTCTGCAATCTGAAGTTGATTGAACAAGCAATCAAGATGTATTGATAATTACTGGTGACTGGAATGCAAAAGTTGGAAATAAAGAGTCACTTGTAGGAACATATGGCCTTGGGGACAGAAACTATGCTGGAGATTGCATGATAAAAGTTTGTCAGATGAATGTATTTTTCCGCAAACATAAATGGTGACTATTTACATGGAATTCACCAGATGGAACATACAGGAACCATATTGGCTACATTTGTGGAAAGAGATAATGGAAAACCTCAGTATGAAGTCAGAACAAGACCACAGGCTGATTGTGGATCAGACCATCAACTGCTCATTTGCATCTTCAAACTGAAACTGAAAAAAATTAGAACAAATGTGTATGAGAGCTAAGGTATGACCTTGAGTATATCCCACCTGAGTTCAGAGACTTCCTCAAGAATCGATTTAATGCATTAGACCTTAACGATCAAAGACGAGACAAGTTGTGGTATGACATCAAAGACATCATTCATGAGGAAAGCCAAAAAGATGGAAAAAAGAAAAGACCAAATTACATGTGCAAAGAGACCCTGAAACTTGCCCTTGAACATTGAATAGCTAAAGTAAAAGGAAGACATAATGATATTAAGGAACTAAACAGAAGATTTCAAAGGGAAGCCCAAGAAGGCAAAATCAACTGTTAACATGATGTGCAGAGAGTGGGAGATAGAAAACCAAAAGAGAAGAACATGCTCTGTTTTTCTCAAGCTTAAAGAATTGAAGAAAACATTCAAGCCTCAAGTGGCACTAGTGAAGGATGCTACAGGGAAAATATTAAAGGATGTAGGAAACATCAAAAGAAGATGGAAAGAATACACAGACTCATTATACCAAAAAGAATTCTGTGTGCCCAACCATTTCAAGAGGGTGGGTATGATCAGGAAGCAATGGTATTGAAGGACAAAGTGGAAGCTGCCTTGAAGGAATTGGTGGAATGCCAATCAAGATGTTTCAATAAACAGATGAAGCACTGGAGGTGCTAACTTGTTTATGCCAAGAGATTTGGAAAACATCTACCTGGCCAGAGATCCATATTTGTGCCTATTCCCAAGAAAGGAGATCCAATTGAACGTTGAAATTATCAAAAATATCATTAATATCTCACACAAGTAAAATTTTTCTAAAGATCATTCAAAAGTGACTGCACTAGTATATAGACAATGGGAGAAGGACATGGCAATCCACTCCCGAGGCAATCCCGAAACAATCAGCCATTGAAAATCCTATAAGGGTCACTATGAGTCGGACATGACTTGATGGCATCTAACAACAACAACAGTGTATAGACAGGGAACTGCCAGAAAATCAAACCAGATTCCAGGAGAGAATGTGGAACCTCATTGGGGCTATCATTGCTGAAGTTAGTTAGATGGATATTAGCTGAAAGCAGAGAATACCAGAAAGATGTCTGTGTTTGACTATGCAAAGGCTTTTGACTGTGGGTCATAATAAATCATGGATAACACTGCAAAGAATGGGAATACCAGAGCACTTAATTGTACTCATGAGGAATCTGTATATGGACCAGGAGGCAGTCGTTCAGACAGAAAAAGGAAACACTGCCTGGTTTAAAGTCAAGATGGTGTGCATCCAGGCTGTATCCTTTCACCATACCCTTCAAACTCTATGCTGAACAGATAATCTGAGAAGCTGGATTTTATGAAGAAAAATGTGGTATCAGGATTGGAGGAAGACTCATTAACAACTTGCATTATGCAGATGATACAACTTTGCTTGATGAAACTGAAGAAGATTTGAAGAATTTACTGATGAAGATTGAAGAACAAAGTGTGGATTGCGCCTCAACATCAACAAAACAAAAATCCTTACAACTGAGTCGGTACATGGAGAAAAGATTGAGATTGTCCAAGATTTTGCTCTACTTGGTTCTATAATCAACACTACCGGAAGCAGCAGTCTAGAAGTCAGAAGATACATTGCATCTGGAGAAGCTGTTGCAAACACCTCTTTAATGTGCTGAAAAGTGAAGATGTCACTTAAAGATAAAGGTGCACCTTACTCATCCATGGTATTTTTAGTCGCATCAAATGGTTGTGAAAGCCGGACATTGAGTAAAGGAGACAGGAAAAGAATTGATGCTTTTGAATTATGGTGCTACGGATGAGTAATTGAAAGTACCACAGACTGCCAAAAGAACCATCAGATCCATCTTAGAAGTACATTCAGAGTGCTCCTTGGAAGCAGGGATGGCTAGACCGTGTCTTACATATTTTGGACATGTTGTTAGGAGGGACCAATCCCTGGAGAAGGACATCATGTTTGGGAGAGTGACAGGTCAATAAAAAAAAAAAAGAAACACTGTCAACTAGATGAATTGATACAGTGTGTGCACAATGGGCTTAAACATAAAAAAGATTGTGTGCCTGGCACAGAATCGGGAGGTATTTCATTCTATTGTACATGGGGTCACTGTGAGTTGGACTTGACTTGAAGGCACCTAACAACAGTTGATCCTTGGCAAATTTTTACCTTGGGCTCTTCTAGTTCTAGATACTGATCTTTATGCACATAATAATTAAACATGGGATCTACTTTAGTAGTCACAATGGGCAATGGGTTTTATCAGTGGAGTTTACTCAGATGCTTGTTTCCTTAGGTGGTTTTACTGTGATTGTTTCATAGCCAGATCTGACTAGGATTTTTTTTCACCATATCTGTAGCAGTAGTTAATGTCACTACATTATTGTTGTTGGGTTACTAATGGAAACAAAGATTGAAAACTACCAACATGACTTATAAGCAAATAATGTAATAGCAAATTCATTGGTGTTCCGAGTTCTTGGCATACATAAACAGAATTAGGTGAGAGAGAATAGTGCCCAAATTGTGTATTACTAAGCCATATCATTTTATTAGATAAATTTCTTAGTGGGTAATGACCAGTGTGCTGTTAAGCTATATGCTTAATCTGTTGACTGATTGTGATTTTTAACTCTGCAAGGACACCACAATTCAGTTGCTTACTTATTTCCAACTTTTTTCCTTAGGGCAAGAAGATTATGACAGATTACGACCACTGAGTTATCCACAAACAGATGTTTTTCTAGTCTGTTTTTCAGTGGTTTCACCGTCCTCATTTGAAAATGTGAAAGAAAAGGTAAGTTGGTTTGATAGTTTTTCCCTGAGAAAAGAAATTCACTGAATTTCCTGTTGACTTGTTGTAAATAGCTTTAGAGGCTTCTGAATTAACAAAGGTGTATTTAACATACCTTTTCTTTAGTGGGTGCCTGAGATAACTCACCACTGTCCAAAGACTCCTTTCTTGCTCGTCGGGACCCAAATTGATCTCAGAGATGATCCTTCTACTATTGAGAAACTTGCCAAGAACAAACAGAAGCCTATCACTCCAGAGACTGCTGAAAAGCTGGCCCGTGATCTGAAGGCTGTCAAGTATGTGGAATGTTCTGCGCTCACACAGGTAAGGACTGTGTAGAACCCTTATTTCTTCACAGTTGAGTATTTTCTTGGAGCATGAGGATACAGAAGTTATTTCTAACAGTGGTCAGCAGTCCTCAAAACTGCCCAGGAAGAATATGACAGGCTTCCTACTGTATATTGTTTTGCTAGAGGGCTCTGTGTTTGTAGAGAACATTGTTAGTCTCTAAAGCTCTTGTGTTGGTGAGCTCTCATGTTGTGTGATTTGAAGTCAGGGTTGTGTTAAAAAAAAACACACACAAAACTTACAGAAGAGGTCTAGATAAGCATAGACTTATAAAAGAGAATATGAATTTTTTTTTCTCTCTAGAAACTTACATTTTCATTGAGATGGATCTGATTTGTTTTTCTTGCCAATTTTGATAATTGATGCTGTAACAGTTTCTGGTGTAATTCAGCTGGCACAGAGAATTAGTCATAATATTTGAGACTTACAGGTCAAAGAAAGCTGCCTTGGCTATTTCTCTTGCAGTCCTCAAACCATGCATGATTGAATGTCTCTATGTTTTTGGAGGCATTTCTTCCTCATATGTTCCTCTTTTTTCCTTTGGGCCATTTCTGAGTGATAAGACTAGAACTTCTTATAGTTTATGGGAAACTCACACTCCAAAAACAGGGAGCAATGAGAGGGAGTTCTAACCAGCTTGTGTGGTTCATTCTTCTCCAGCTTCATATATTGCTGCTGATTTCTTTCCTTTACATGTTGTTCTTGGGGAGAAAGGAAAAAAATTATGGAAATAATTAGCATAGAACTCTTATTGTCTGCTGGTACTAGTGCTTTGAAGTTTGAACAACAGACATGCCTAACTAAAACAGATTACTAATAATTAAACCCATTTAAATATTATGCTTATTTTTTCAGGTAATTAAGTTTTTTTTTTAACACTATTGGATTCTTGGTTTTATATGTGTGTGTGTGTGTCTGTGTGTATACACATACATATACACACACACTAGGGTAAATAGCATATATAATTATATATATTAGATTTTTAGTAGGTATTACTATATAAAGCCTAATGCATAATTTAATTTTGTGCTTGGTTGGGTATTTAAAAATGAAACTTTTATAATTAACTAGCTATTCCTCATGATAACTTCAAGGCCTAATATCAGATTATTTAAATACATGCTCTTAAGCCTATTTTTTCCTGGCAGTTTAATCTCATTATAAAAGCAGATATTTAAAAGTTCAGAAGAATTTACATCTTCTCTCACACAGCAGGGACTGAGATTAAAAAAAAAAAAAAAAAAAAGCCTAGTGCTACTCTCTGTTCCAGTACCATCCCCTGAAAATGGCAGTGTGTATATAGTAGGGGAGGGCAGAAGGATGTGTGTGGAAGACTTAATTCCATGTGCATCTGTTACATGCTCCCTGTTCCCTAGATCTGGGCTGGTTTTGGGGAAATAGAGGCAAGTAGCCCACGTTGTCCCAGTTTGAGGTCAGTGGTAAAGCTTATTTTAGATAATTGGATGCTTCATGTAAAGTGTTTTTCTTTTTGTCCCCCCCCCCCCCCGTTCTTGGGGGGTGGGGGTTGAACCCATGGCCCTGTGATGCTAGGCAAGTATTCCCCCATTGAGCTGCACCCTCAGCCCCTTTTTTATTTTGAGACGGTCTTTCTAAGTGGCACAAGCTGCCTCTCTGGCCTCAGACTTGCCATCCTCCTGCCTCAGCCTCTTGAGGCATGTGCTCTGGTGCCTTACTCAGATTTTTACAGTGTGAATAGGTTTATATAGTAAATCATTTTGCAAGGAATTGGAAGTTTCAAAGGTTATATAGCAGGTACCTTTTTCTTACCAGATTTTGAGGTTTGGAGAAGTCAGAGGAGAAGAAAGTGGTTCTATGTGAGAGCTAGAACTTTTAGGACTTCAAATTCTGTTTGTTGATTGCTTTAAAGCTAAACTCTTCATATAAACAGATGGTGGGCAAAGCTAAGGTGAGTTTTGTTTCATAGGATATTTGTGATTGATCTTTGTCCACAATAAGCAAAAATTTTTAAAAAAGTATTATTTGTTTGGTTGCTCACTATGTAACCCAGACTGGACTCAAGCTTGAGATCCTCCTGCCTTCACCTCCTGAGTGCTGGGATTTCAGGAGTGTGCCACCATTCCTGGCTAGGATTTCCTTCTTGATATGGGGCATACCCTAATTTCTAATGGTCGTCTTCCTCTATTTTTTTTTCCTTATAATGTATATTTCCCTTTCTGTTCCACCTCCTTCCTTTTATATTTGACTGTGTTAATCCTAGCTGTGTAGGAAGCATTGCAAGGAACTTTAAATTTCATATAGTATTTCTCTTATGTAAATGATGTAGAAAGAAGAGAACTTTCTAACTTCTTTGCCTCTTTTTTAGCACTGAATGACACCTCTCATTTATTTTTTTTCTTGTGGAATAGGATGCCATAGTGGGGGTTGGGTGTGAGGAGGGAACACCTAGGGTAGTCTGGGGCTGGCACTTACCGTTGGAGCTGTGGTTCTGGGACTTTTGAGACATTTTACTTGGGATCAAATTGACCTAAAGAAGATGTGACACTGCTTTGGGTGGTAAACCTGTGACTTCAGGTTTAGGTGAGTCTATAGACCTGGGCCCAGGGTTCAACTACTACTGAGTCACAGTCACGATGGAGTTTCTGGCTGAGGTGTAAGTTTTCTGTATCTTAATCCCTGTAGATCTGAGAATATTTGTTTTCATGCCATGCTTTATGCTCTGATCCCCATGCAGACATCTTAAAGCATTGGACTGCTTGCTAAAACTCATTCTAGGACCCCATTCTTTGTTTTCTTACGACTTGGGTGGTGGTTACTTGCTCTAATAACATTGCTGAATAACTGAAGTGTATGCTGTTTCTAGAGTCTATTCTTTAAAATCCTTCTTATTGCTACTGCTGCACAATGAACACTGCTAAATGCCTGAACCTTTTTGTTCTGAGTAACTGATCTACTCTGAAATCCTGATTAATGACCTTCAGATAAATCACTGAACCTAGAAACATATAGCATCCCTGTTAATCTGCTATTTGTGTCCTTCAGTTATTCAGGGGCTGAATTCACATAAGTCTGAAGTTGTAATAGATTTACTTCCAAAATATGTATGCCATTCTTATCTGTGCAAGTACTAGGAGATTCTATAAGATTTAATTATCCAACACATCTATCTTGTGTTTACACATCTATTTCATCTCCTAGCATTATTTTCATTAAAATGTTGCAATATTAGATTTCAGTTTGTGATTATTTAGAAGTAAACATATTGGATTTTCATAAAATTGCTCTCTTGCTCAGTTAACCTTTTTTTGAGGTGAAGTTTCTGTTCAATTATCTACTTTTCCAATATTGGGTCTAAGACCTAGTATTCTAGCATTTTTTTCTTAAAGCACATTGCTTCTGTGAATTCAGCTCATTTAATCCAGATTGCTGTTGTATCCGCTAGTCTTTCTAATCCTCTAACCTGGCTGCTATTCTCTCTCCTCCCCTCTGTCTTGTAGAGAGGTCTGAAGAATGTGTTTGATGAGGCTATCCTAGCTGCCCTCGAGCCTCCGGAAACTCAACCCAAAAGGAAGTGCTGTATATTCTAAACTGTTTTCTCCTTTCCCTCTTTGCTGCTGCTTCCTGTCCCACTACTGTAGAAAGATCATTTAAAAACAAAGGAATAAAACCATCCTGTTTGAAAGCCTCTGCGTCTTTTTACTCACCACCTTAGAGCAACCTCTGTATTAGTTTTTGATCAAGAATGCAATATCTTATAGAATATTTTTTGTTACCAGTAGTCAAGTTGGACTTGTTTAACTTTCTGCTGCTTGAGTTGCCTGATGCTCAGAGCTTTTTTGCTTGGATTACTATTACAAAAGGGAATGTGGTCTGGCATTAAGAATGTCCTCTTGGAGAAAATAAGAAGAGCTTTAACCCTTCTAGATCTTAGTTCTAGATGGAGAAAGTACCACAAACATCATTTTACTCTTACAATAAATTGTTAATTGTAATTGCATGACAAACTGAAAAAAGGGTGATCTGCTAGTAGAGTATAATGGGGAAGGGAGGATTCTTTTCTGGTTTTCCTTTGTGCAGTGAAACTTTGTGTTGCTATTGCTTTGGCTGTGTGTGCTGTAGTGGAGTATTTGTCAGTCTGGGATGGGGAAGATATTGATGTATCTGCTACTGCTTTATGAGTTTGTTACATTATCTTTTAAGAATAGCATCCATTTTAACAATTGACTTAAGGTTTGTTAATGTTGAAATGTAAAGCTGCCACCTTTATATTTTCCTGCTTTTGATTTTATTGTTGTGAGGGAAACATACAATTGTGGTTATCTTTAAATTTTGAAATTAAAAATGTACAGTTGTTTGTATAAATGCCTGATGAAGCATTATTCTTGTTGCACTGACTGGCTCTAACTTTACCTATGTATTAGGTACCCACTTCTTTGCTTCCTTGAATCCCCTTCACTCTTATTGGTGGGAAAAAGGGAGTTCAAAGTGAATATCTTTGCACCTGCTGTGCCCATGCTCTCTATCTTTGCCTGTGCCTTCTATATAACATGGATGCCATTGCCGGGGTGTCTCTCTGTCCTGTTTTACATCCAGCTGTTTCATTAATGCAGAGCTGCTTCCCTGTTTCTATGTGAAGTGTCACAGCAACATATTACAAAATGCACATTGAATGAACAAATGACACATGCGCTCCATTGCTTCTTGTGACATACATTGGTCTGCCAAAAGCTATCCCAGAGGACTGCTCTCTCACTCATGAGTCTTTGCTCCTCTGCTTCTGCATAGTTGAATATCTCCAGTGCCCTGCCTGGACAAAATTTGGCGAAGTGAGATTATTAGGTTGAGATTCAAGGTTGTTTTTAATGTTTCTTTCTTTGCCCACTCTTGGAGGTTTGACTGTTTTGTACTTGAACTCCAGCTCTGTTATACTGAAAATCAGACCGCCCATTTCTTCTTTCTACCCCTTTTCAGAAAGGCCTAAAGAATGTGTTTGACGAAGCAATACTGGCTGCCCTGGAGCCTCCAGAACCGAAGAAGAGCCGCAGGTGTGTGCTGCTATGAACATCTCTCCAGAGCCCTTTCTGCACAGCTGGTGTTGGCATCATACTAAAAGCAATGTTTAAATCAAACTAAAGATTAAAAATTAAAATTCATTTCTGCAATAATGACAAATGCCCTGCACCTACCCACATGCACTCGTGTGAGAGAAGGCCAATAGGTATGGCCCCCCTTCACCCTCCCAGTACTAGTTAATTTTGAGTAATAATGTATTGTCAGAAAAGTGATCAGTACTAGTTTTTGTTTTGTTGTTTAAAAATTTTTTTTTGTTTGTTTTGTTTAAAAGCAAGGCATGCTTGTGATGACTCTGTAACAGACTAATTTGAATTGTTGAAGCTGCTCCCTGGTTCCATTTTAGAGAGTAATCTGGGACATCTTAGTGTATTTTTTTTTTTCATTCTTTTTTTTTGGGGGGGGGGGAGTGTGTGTGGGGTTTGTTTTTTAGTCTTGTTTTTTTAATTCATTAACCAGTGGACAGCCCTTAGGGGAGGAGGTTGGATTAATTCCACATTCCACTTCCCAGATCTAGTTTAGAATATGTGTTCCCCATGTGGTGCTCTTAGGAAGGAGTATAATAAATGCCTCATTTAATAACATACTCCTTTTTGAAAGTTGCCTTTTTTCTCCACCCCTGAGTAGATCCAGTATTTGATGAAACTCATGAAAGTGGGTGGAAGCTGTCTTGCCCCTCCTCTTTTCTAGGATACACTCTATATGTGACTGTGACTTTCAAGGAAATTTGTTTGCCATTTACTGATTTTTTTATTTTTGGAAGTTAATTTCTAACTTCTTTCACTGGTAAATGAAAAGTATTGCTCCTTTTGAAATACACCAAATGGATTGAATTCATAATTAAAAATATTTTTTCCCAGTTAGTCATTTATATGCTTAGCATAGACTTGCAGCTCGGTAGGGTGTGGTGTTCTAGAACCCAGCTGAATACCTGGCACATAGAGAAACTCTGAGGGGTGGTGCTAGAAGACAGATGCCTATGGGATGATTAGCATCCTCTTGGAGGTTATGAGGATGCAGGCCTGCTTCATTAAGAAGCTGGGGTGGGTGGGGGAACACTTACCAACATGGGGACCAGTCAGGGGAATCCCCTTTTTTCTCTCTTGTGTATGAGCAACCCTTAAGCAACCACCTGAAGCCCTTTCTAGTTTAATAAAAAATCATGGCAAGAGTCTTGGAAGGGCTCTTCGTAAGTGTTAATAGGAATTTTATCAGATTATTTTGGTTGCAGTTTCCAATTTTTAAAAATGTTTAGGTAATCTTTTCCACCTTACCAACATCCTAATTCTTATAGATTCATTAGTGTTGAACCAATGCTTTCTCATGTCTCAATTCTTTGTATATGCATTCTTTTCAGATGTATTAAACAAACAAAACCCTTCACAAAGCCAGCCTGAGGGTTGTTATTTTCCCTCCGCCTCTTACTTTTCAGGTATTTAGGACTGGGACCTTGAGTCTTACATGGCATCAATTTCTAAAAAAAATTTGGGATAAGATTTTAAAATTTATGATTTTTGTTTCTTTTTTGGCCATAAGTTTGAGGTGTTCCCCCTAACTCCCATATGTTCAGGTTTGTACTGCCTTCCTTGATGGGCAGCCCAGAAACTCCTTCCTTTATGTACTGTAGATCAAAATGGTTTGTAGTGCAAAAATATTTGTGAAGCTCACTGTGTTGTTGGAAAGAAATATTAGCACACCTCTAATCAATGTTGTTGTTGTTGTTAGGTGCCATCGAGTTGTGTCTGACTCAGTCGTGTCCGACTCATAGCGACCCTCATAGGGTTTTCAGTGGCAGATTGTTTCGGGATTGCCTTGGGAGTGGGTTCCCACATCGTTCTCCCATTTTTGTGGTGCTGGGAATCGAACTCGGGACCACAGAGACTGCAGAGTGGCGCTCTACCAACTGAGCTAAATTCCAGCCGCCCTCTAATCAATAGGCTAGTTGAAAAGTAGCCAGTTTTCCCCAAGTTGTTTGCACTAGTTGTTCTCAAATTTGACTACTTATTTGAGTGTAGCTATGCAGCTCTAGCCACCTGGCATCTGATCCTGCCTGATCTCAGAAGCTAAACATAGGGTCTGCCTGGTTAGTCCTTGGATGGGAGACCACCAGGAAATACCAGGTACTGCAGGCTAGGGAGAAAGACCTGGCAGTCCGCTCCCAAAACAATGTTATTGAAAACCGTATGAATAGCAGAGATGCACTGACAGTAGTGCCGGGCATGTCACAGTGTCAGGGAGTGTTTTGTTCTCTTGTACATAGGGTTGCTATGAGTTGGCTTCGACTTGATGGCACCTAACAACAACAGCTTTAGCAAGGAGTTTTTTTTAAAGTTTTTCAGGTATTCCTAAAATTCAGCCACATTTGAGAATCACTGATCCTAAATTGTTGTCGCAAACTACAGCTCTCAGATTCCATATTCTCTATGTGCTGTGAGTCTGAATCATTTTTAGGTGACAAGAACAGTATATGTCATTTAAGGGCATTATACAGATCTATATGAGAAAATCAGAATCTTAATCCAGTTAAACTTGTTACAGTGTAGCTTCAGTCTGGTAGTTCTCTGCCATCATGTTTGGCTTCATTGCATTATGAGCCAGAACCAAGTGGGGTTGTTTGGGAAGGCGTTAGGAAGAGGCCGATCTGAGTTTTACCAGGTTTTTCTTTTTTTCCCAAGGCCTCACGCATACTTTGCTTCTCCCACAGCCCTTTTTATTTTTTAATTTTGAATCTCACTAAGTTATACAAGCTGCCTCTGGTGTTGCACTTAAAAACCACCTGACTCTTCCTCCTGAGTTGCCGGGGTTACAGGTGTGCGCCATTGCACCTGGCTGAGTTTTACCCATTTTAACCAATGTTATCTTAATTATTCCTTGTTGATCATATTAGGAAGAGGTACTTGGATCATGCTGCATTATTCTAGAGAACAGAGACTTGTGTAGCCTAACTTCTTAGTACAGACATATAGGTCTTTTTATTTTTGGTGGTGATTGATGGTTTGGGACTGAACCCAGGCCCTTGTGCATGCTGGGTAAGTGTTCTATACTGAGCCGTATCCCTAGCCCCTCTTCTTTAATTTTTCTAAATTTTTTTTATTTAGAGAGAGGGTTTCACTGAGTTGTGCAGGCTGCCTCTGGCCTTGAAATTGGGATCCTCCTGCCTCCATCTCCTAAGGTTTGGGATTATAGGCATGTGCCGTGGTGCTTGGCATATGGGTTCTTCATTATTGATGTATCCCTGTCTTGTTGTTGATGTTGTTAGGTGCCGTCGAGTCGGTATTCAACTCATAGCGACCCTCCTAGGGTTTTCAATGGCTGACTGGGCTGACTGTTTCGGGATTGCCTTGGGAGTGGACTGCCAGGCCCTTCTCCCATTTTTACGGTGCTGGGAATTGAACTCAGGACCTCAGAGACTGCAGTGCAGTGCTCTACCCACTGAGCTAAATCCCAGCCCCATTCCTGTCTTAGGGAAGTGATAGTTTTTGGATGGGCATGATTTTAGGAATGAATAAGTCAAACAAAGTAGGTCATATGATTGTGTTGGTGAATTATGCACGCATCAGAAAAACAAAGGTGACAATGGGATTGAATAACAAAAAAAATTTTTTTTCTTCTGTATTTGGGGTTTGAACCCAGGGCCTCATGCATGCTTTTGCAAGCACTCTACCACTAAGCTGCAACCCCCAGCCCATTTTTTACTTTTTATTTTGAGACAGGGTCTTGCTAAATTACGTGGGCTGCCTCTGGCCTTGAACTGGTACTCCTTCCGCCTCTGCCTCCTGTGTTGCTGGAATTACAGGCATGTGCCACCACACCCAGCTACCCCTTTTTTATTTTTTTATTTTGAAACAGGGTCTTGTTAAGTTGCACAGGCTACCTCTGGCCTTAAACTTGAGATCCTCCTGCCTTAGCCTCCTGAGTCACTGGAATTACAGGTGTGTGCCACTGTGCCCAATTACTAATGTTTTTCGTTTAAATATTTTCATTTTGACTTATGCATATCCAAAGAACAGGGGTATCAAGTGGACAAAGGTAACACGATTTTCTTTTTAAATATTATTTTTCTGTTGACTCAATAAACTTGTTTATAGTCTGGGCTTGTATTGCCCAGAGATTGTGGTTTAGAGGTTGGAGAGGAATTATTGAAAATAGCCTTTAGCAAATTTAGCTTGTAGCAAAATTTACACTGTATAGTTTGATACAACATTAAAGTAACAACAAGTTTGATACAACATTAATGTATTAGTGGTATTTTTTAAAGTAGAAAGAAGGGTGAGTTTATTCAGAGAAATGGGAAAGGAGATGCTGTTATTATCACAGAATGGGCTGCCCAAGAGAGAGCCTAATGGCTGAAGGTGGATACACACACACACACACACACACACACACACACACACACACACACACACACAGTGTTGTTAGGTGCCATGGAGTCATGTTTGGCTCATAGTGACCCTCATAGGGTTTTCAATGGCTGATTGTTTTCGGGATTGCCTTGGAAGGGGATTGCCACGCCCTTCTCCCAATTTGTGTGTGTGTGTGTGTATGTATACATATGTATATATATTTTGTTGTTGTTGTTCACCTTAGCGTCTAGATAACAGTAGAGTTGGTATAGAACCAATATATTGAGGTTTCAGCTTCTCCATGATGTAGTTTTGGCATCACTGGTGTTTTAAAATATGTTTTACTGAATATCTTAGAAATAGCCTCTGGAGTTTGTTAAAGCTTCATTATTAGAGGACTTTGCCATTTGAGGATTGTGGTGGTGGTGGTTTTCTTTGCTTTTTTGGGAAGGCCATGTCTGTATTTTGGATGTGTATCTCTTTCTGAGTGCCTGCCCTTATTCTGAAGCATGTACTTAATAACCTCTGTAACTTTGTTTCACTCTCTTAAAAAAAAAAGGATTGTGGTGTTAAAGGAACAATTTTAATATTTTCTTTTTTGAAGATGTGCTTTCCTCACATTTTTATATTACAGTTAGAATACTTCCAATTTGTGTATTTTAAAGTTGTATATATTTTTCCCTTTTGTTCTGAAAAGCTGTCATTAAATCAGTGGTATCTTATAGTTTGCAACCTTTATGGAATGGATAAAATAGTGGTATTTCTTTTTCTTCATTGTTAGATTTGAGTTGTTTTCCTTCCCTCTTATTTTGAGGTTATTAATGGTTATTTGGGTTGTAGGTACTCAGAATCTAGTATACAATGGCCCTGCTTAAGAAGGATTGAAACTTAGTCCTTGCTGGGTACAGCTACCCCATGTTAGAAATACGGTGTGGGAAAGGGATAGCATCTCATCTGAAAGTAGCAATTGTACTGTCTTTTGGAAGGGGCTGAGCTCTTTACCGTTAGGATATCTCTGATTGATGATATAAGGAAAGTGGCTTTAAGTCACACTCGTATTTAGCTTTCCTCATTTTCCATAAGTATTACCTTGTGGTCACCCAACTTCAAAGCATGGTGACTTAATGAGGTATAATAACTGAAGACCTCACCAACCATGTTATTTTCTTTCCAGGGCTATTTGAATGCTTTTAAGTATTGCTTTGTATCTTTCCAAAGTACCCCCACTTTTCTTTTTTAGTGTTGTTTTATTAGCTATTGCCACAATAATGCTGTGCTATCAGCCATACACATAGTAGCTGATTATAGCAAACATTTATGTTTCTCATTCAGGATCACTTGGGCATGGAGATTGTGCTCAGTTGGGCTCCATGTCTCTCATGCTGGAGTCTAGCTCCAGAAAGTAGTGCTTCCTGAGAGTGGACTGCTCAGGGCAAGGTCAAGCACTTTTAAAGTTTCTCATATTCACTTGCCTGGAAAATGCCAAAAAGCCAAGCTCAAAGTCAGTGCTATTCACTTCATTCTTACAGTCATTTGGTAAATTTAATATTATTTTTTAAGCATTTAAGGCACTGAGGATATAGTAGAGAATAAAAGTAGAGGTGTCTCCTGACTTCTAATTGGCATTGTCTTTCCCTTATGATTTTGATAATTGCATCTTCTTGAATAATCATGTGGTTTCAACCCACTTTGCATTGCTCCCAAGAGAGCGAAAGGCTTGTATATGCATGCACACCCATGACATGCATTCATTTGTCATTAGTTATTGAGCACCTGTTCCATACTGGGCACTGGAGACATTGGAGAGTGAAAGTTTGAAGCAGTGCAGATGTAAGCAGGCAGAGATAAGGACTTCCATCTGCATATGTCATATAGCACTGTATCCACTGTATTCCATGTAAATATACTGCAGTGTGAATGGTCAGCTGGAGCCCCCAGTGGATACCTGGACCACATACCAGCTCACATGGAACCTTTGTGCCAATTAGAAAAGTACCCCAAAACATTTTAGAAATGTAATGTTGTAATATTATGATTTTTGTTTTATATAGAACAAGATAATTGGCTGCTTTTGCTAGGATTGTCATAGTAAATATATGTCTACTTTGACTGTGAGGCTAGTCCTGTTGCCTTAGATGTGGGACCCTTATGTAGTACACAACTTGCATAGTTTATATTCAGTGTTGTGTTGAGGTGATTGTTACTTTGTGTCATACTTAGGGAGTGGGATTTAAAATAGGCTAAGGATAACTGGAAAGGTAGTTTTGTAGTCTTCATGCTGTAGGCACAGAATGAGAATAGCTAGTATAATCCCTTAATTTTGCACACAGTGAGGAAATTTAGATGGCTATACAACTGTATAGTGGCAAAACTAGGCCCACATTCCTGCCTTCCTCTCTACAGTGTTCACAGTGCTGTCTAGTAAGCCCCAAATTTGTTTAGGGCTGCATCCTTGTCTCCTCAAAGCTGTGCACTGCCTTCCTGCTGTACTAGGATCTTTCCATACTTCTTGTCTTGCTGCTTTCATGTAATTTGGGTATTAGAACTAGCTTTTGACAGAACTGTTAAACTTTTATAAAAGCAGATACTTAGAGGCCTATCCAGTAAGTCATTAAAGCCCTCTGTTGCAGAAAAACATGAACTATATCTAATAAAGGGGGAAAATGAGAGGTTTAAAATTACTTTGCTGATTAGTAGGGCCAAGATTATAAGGAAAACCCTGAAGTTAGTGTGGTATCATAGTTGTAAATGGACTTTAGTTTGTCATTGCATTCTTTTTCTGAAGTAGTAGTGACAGATTTTCAAGACAAAAGTAAGCATAGCATTTTCTTACCTATTTAAATAGAGTACATGATCATGTATTGAATATACTGTGGATTGCCAAAAGAACCAACAGATCCATCTTAGAAGAAGTGCAACCAGAGTGCTCCTTGAAAGCAATGATGGCTAGACTGCATCTTATGTATTTTGGACATGTTAGGTGGGACTGATCCTAGAACAAGGACATCGTATTTGGGAGATTGGAACATCAATGAGAAAAAGGAAAACCCTCAACTAGATGGATTGACACAGTGTCTGCAATAGTGGGCTTAAACATAAAAAAAGGTCATGTGCGTGGCCACAGTGTTGGATAGTGTTTCATTCTGTTGTACATAGAGTTGCCATGAGTTGGATCCGACCTGACAGCACCTAACAACAACAAAGTGATCATAACCAGTTTTGTTTGCTCTGAGGCATCCTGTAGAACAATATTTTTGTCAGTGTGAGCTGTGGATACGTCTCTCAGTCAGCAAGATTCCTGGACCCTGTAAGACTCAAATTTTAGTCTCTAGAGGTAAAGACCAGGAGCCTTCATTGTAAACAAACATCCCTTTAACTGTGATGGAGTTTGCAGTGCTGCTCCCAAAAACGTACCCTTTGGCAGGTAGCTTCCACTTTATTGGCTGGCTGTAAGGTAGTGGTGTACTTTATAGATGATTGGTTGGTCAATATGGGAAGATTTTTAATGTGCTGAATCTATAGGTATGAGGTGGGATTTGGGAATCAGGTTTTGTTTGTTTTGAGACAGGATCTGGCAGTGTAGCCCAGGCTGGCCTTGAATTAGTGATCTTGTGGCCTCAGCTTCATGAGTGCTGAGATCAGAGTTCTGTACCACTGTGTTTAGCTC
Source organism: Pedetes capensis (assembly GCA_007922755.1). Classification (NCBI taxonomy): domain Eukaryota; kingdom Metazoa; phylum Chordata; class Mammalia; order Rodentia; family Pedetidae; genus Pedetes; species Pedetes capensis. The sequence goes on along the minus strand of VMDO01007145.1, from coordinate 59,797 downwards.
AGTCAAGGGTTTTTTATTTTATTTTGTTTGCTTTTTGGTGTCACTCAGGAGTTGAACCAACGGCCTTGTGCATACTTTGCAACCACTACCACTGAGCTGTCCCTCCAACCCCCTTTTTTGCTTTTCTATCTTGAGATAGGGTCTCAGTAAGTTATGCAGGCTGCCTCTGGCCTTGAACTACTATTGGCTATATCCACCTCCCAAGTTACTGGAATTACAGGTGTGTACCACTGTGCCTGGCTCAGTCAATTTTTAAAAACTTCTCAGTAACAAAATTTGGTTAGCTCTGTTTCGGCAACTAACAACAACAACATGTTTGGGTGACCATTGCATACCTTGGTAATAGAACCTTTAAACATTCAAAAAGTTTATGTGACAATCACCTTGGAAGCTTTGTTCTTAAAAAGGATAATTATGCCTTGGGCCTGTTTTAGTCAATTCTTAGAGATAGGGTCTGGACATCACCCAGGTTTTTATAAAAATTACTTTTGGGGGCATTGCTTTTTCATTTCTTATGTATCTTTTTTGTGGTACTTGGGAGTTGAACCCAGGGTCTCTCACATGCTTTGCAAGTGTTCTGTCACTGGGGTTGCACCCCCAGCCTATTTTCTATTTTTTATTTTGAGACAGGGTCTCACTGAGTTTCGCAGACTGCTGCTGGCCTTGAATTTGTGATCCTCCACAGGATGCTGCTTCCGGAGTTGCTGAGATTGCAGGCCTGCACTGCTGCGCCTGGCAAACACTGCTTATTTAAAGCCCATTAGATTACTTTAAGTGTGTAAGTAGGTTTGGGAACCATGACACTAGCTGATCTCTTAAGATTTCTTTTATATCTGACGTGAATTTTACAGTAATTCTAGGCTATAGATATTTACTGCTTTATCTTTGAAGACTAAGGCTTTCCAAACTTGTATTCCCTGTTTTCAATCTTGATCCTTTAATCAGAAAACAAGTTTAAAAAGTTCATAGTCATACAATCTTATTGGTTAGCTGGCACTAAGATAGTTTGGATAGACTCTTAAGTAATTGAATTACTTAGGCAGTCTTTTGAAGGAGAGCAGGTATGTGAACTACAGAGATCAGGTAAGGTTTTCAAATCAAAGCTAGAATGTAGAAGGCTCTATTTCCCTAGTAACTTTTAAGACAAGTGTATTGTACAACTTTCCCGAGAGATGGATATCCTTTCTACTCAGAATATTTTAATTCATTCAGAGAAGGCATACAGGATCAAAGTCCAGTGAGTGTAAGTTAGTGCTAGAAATGGATGTGAAATTGAAATTCTTCCTGCAGACTAAATTGGATTTCTGGGAAATGAAGTCTACTTTGTTCCTTTGCTGAAAATTGTCGTCCTTAACTCCCTTGTTATTTGTCGGATCTTTGGGCAAGGTGTTGGGCCGTTGTTAATATGGCTTCTTCTATCAGTGGATATATAGTTTCAGGTGGATTGATTTTTGTTTTTTTGTTTGTTTGAAACACGGTCTCACACTGTAGCCAAGGCTGGTGTCCAACTCATTATCTTCCTGCCTTTATCCTGCCTTTACCTCGTAAGTGCTGCAGTTACAGGCAATGTGCTACCATATGCAGCACAGTAGATTGATTTTTAAATCCAAGTGATTGAGCAGGTAGCTGCACTTTTTGTGGATTAGCTTGATAATGATGATGCAATATTTGATTGGGTAGTCTTAGTTCCTGTTGATATGTTTTAGCTGCAAATTAGTGCAATCACATCCCTCATCTTTTCAGAGGCATGTGCTCAGTATGTTGGGGACTATTGAGCCATGAGCCTTGAACTAGAAGTTCTTTTAACTCTGATAATGGGGCTTTGGAGCATAGTCTTATGAAGGTGGAAAAGCTGGTGGTGCTACCATGCAGTTTATTCCCTTAAACAATTTGTAGAGCTAATTTTAACTCTGGCCTCTTTGTGGTTATTTTTCCCAGTTACATAGCCTGTGAGCTTCTAGGAGGGTTATGGTTAGTTCCACCTAGTGATAAATTTAAGTTAGAACCTTGGTGGTGTAGGTAGAGGATGCCCTCTACCTAGATCTGGACACCATTTCCTTATGAGGTTTTGATCAGTGGCAGAAAGTAATAGAGACTGAGTTAGTACCTTGGTGACTGAGGATACTACTGAATTGTTCCAGCAAGGTTACCAGTCTGAGAATTCATGTTGTTGTTAGGTGCCATCAAGTTGAGTCTGACTCATAGTGACCCTATGTATAACAGAATGAAACACTTGCCGATTCTGTGCCAGGCACACAAACTTATTTATGTTTAAGCCCATTGTTGTAGACACTGTGTCAATCCATCTAGTTGAGGGTTTTCCCTTTTTTTTTTTTTTTTTTTTTGTGTTTGTGTTTTGACCTGCCACTCTCCCAAACATAATGTCCTTCTCCAGGGATTGGTCCCTCCTGACTACATGCCCAAAATACATAAGGCACAGTCTAGCTATCCTTGCTTCCAGGGAACACTCTGGTTACACTTCTAGGACAGATCTGTTGGTTCTTTTGGCAGTCCATGGTGTATTTGTCTCTAGCACCAAAACTCAAAAGCATCAATTCCTCTGTTTCCCTCATTGAGTGTTCAGCTTTCACAACCATATGATACTAATGAAAATACCATGGTATGAGTCAGGCGCACCTTTGTCTTCAATGTGACATCTTTTCAATACTTTAAAGAGGTTATTTTGCAACGGCTTTTCCCAATGCCATGCATCTTGATTTCTTGACTGCTGCTTCCATGGGTGTTGATTGTAGAAACAAGTAAAGCAAGATCTTGGACATCCTCCATCTTTTCTCCATTTATCATGAAGTTGCTTACTGACTCAGTCATAAGGATTTTTGTTTTCTTGATGTTGAGTTGTAATTCCTACTGAAGGATGTGTTCTTTGATCTTTGTCAGTAAATGTTTCAAATGTTCTTCAGTTTAAGCAAGCAGAATTGTCTCATCTGCATAATAGGTTGTTAATGAGTCTTCCTCTAATCTTGATGCTGTGTTCTTCATAAAGTCTAGCTTCTCGGATTATTTGCTCAGCCTAGAGGTTGAAGAGGTACGATAAACAGATATAGCCCTGACGCACACCTTTGTTAGCTTTAAACCAGGAAGTGTTTCTTTGTTCTCTTTGAATGACTGCCTCCACATCCATGTACAGATTCTTCACGAATATAGTTAGGTGCTCTGGTATTCCCATTCTTTGCAGTGTTATCCATAATTCGTTAAGATCCACACAGTCAAATGCCTCTGCATAGTTGATAAAACATAGATATCTTTCTGGTATTCTCTGCTTTCGACTAATATCCATTTGACGTCAGCAGTGATGTCCCTGGTTCCCCATCCTCTTCTGAAATCTGACTTGATTTTTCTGACAGTTCCCTGTCTATATACTGCTACAGTTGCTTTTGAATGATTTTGAGTAAAATTTACTGAGAATTCACGGGCAATCACAATTTAAAATCCAAGGTAGTGTCTGCCATATGGAAACAGTTACTCAGAGCCCTACCTCTGTATACTAGCTATGGAATCTTGGAAAAGTCTGTGACTATCCCTAAACTACATCATCAAATTAGGAACAATGGTAGTGTCTACATCCGAGGGGTGTGAGGACTAAATGAGATTATATATGTGAAAGTTGTTTTGTAAACACCAAAGTTTTGTGCAGTGTTAGCAGTTTATCAGGTTTGCATAGCAGTTTGAAGAATTTAGCTTATGTGTGAAGAATTTCTCACTGACATCATTGTGAAATGCTGCTCAGTGTATGTAAGAGATTTTACATGTTATAAGAGTACAGATTGAGTATTTTTGAGAACGTTATACCTCAGGATAGTTTACAGTTTCCTTGAAGAACCTAATATGCAGAGGTGGTGTTTCTCCCAAGCTTTTTAATTTCACAGAAGTAATTGTACATGCCCAGTACATTGTTTCTAAAGAGCTCTAGGTGCTCCTCTCTGAAATTGCTCATGACTTTTGCGGGCCCCTGGGTGTCAGGGAAACAAACCTCTGGAGATCAGGCCACGTCTTTGGTTTCCTCCTGTATTCCAGAATTACCAGGATTGCCTGTCTTAAATTGGCCAAACATACTAAGCTAATGTGAGGGTGTGGGTGAAAGGGATAAGAAATGTTCAGAAGACATTATTAAGAACCACAGATCTTGCAGATGCTTTTGTTTTGTGTAGAGCCCATGTAACGTGTTCATTTAGTACTGAGAGTCCCTTTGTTAGCAACCTAGATAAAAATGGTCCTAATAAGAATGAAAGTAAGGGGAGAGGATTACTGAATACATCAGAAGAAATCATATTTAGTTGTGTGTGTATGTGTTATGTGGGGAGAAGAATAGAAATCAAAAAAGGCTTCTTGAAAAAGGTGATATTTTATCTCAATGGTAGAGTGCTTGCCTCACATGTACTAGGCCCTAGGTTTGACTCCCAGTAAACTGCACACCCCCATGACATTTTAATTGTACCTTTAAAGATGAATCTAATTTGGACATGCAGAAATATGTGGTGGTAGGGGTGTCTCAGGTACAAGAGTACAGGTTTTGGTGAAAAGAATATGAACAAAGATAGGAGATCCCAGGTATGTTTGAGGAATAGCAGGACCCCTACTTCACTGTAGCATAAGGAGAGGTGTATTGGGAAGAGCTAGCTGTCAAGGCTTCCCATAAGCAAATGAATGTGTTAAAGAGGGAGCATCACTTATACTCTGAGAGGGTTCTGCCCTAACTACTGAGGATCACAAAAAAAAAAGGGACATTCTTTCCTGTGATATAATAATTGTTTATTGAGTACTTACTAAGTTTGTATCGCCTTAGTTTTGACAAACAGTTCTGTGAGGTTGTAATATAGGTATCTTCATTGTATAGACAGGGACTTTGTGATAACATCATTAGTTAGTATCTCCAGCCAGATTAAGTAACAGTGCAGATTTTTCTGATTCTGGAAATTCTAGGCTTGACTATTACTTAATTATCGTGTGGAAATAAAATGTATGTCACTAATCACAAAGCTGAAAGTTGTAGCTTGAGTATCTCATGATGGTCAGGACAAGCAGTGCATGAGAAGAGGCTTCATGTACAAGGATAGGTTAATTTAGTAACAGTGTTTTGGAGAAGGGGCTTCAGAATCAATGGTAGTATGAAAGAATATCACCCCCCTCTCTTGCAGAGCTTTAGAGTATCTTCAGGTGTCTTTGTCCATTGTCATTTGGTCCTTAAAAATAAACATTTAGGTGTTTACTCTGCACTCCTAAGCTATTGTTTGAATTAACTAATTCATTCCTCATAGCAACTCTTCTAATTTATATGTGGAAGCTAAGGTATATTATGATTAGGTAAGTAACTTGTCTAAGTTTGAGATCTACATGAGGGAACTGGGTTTTGAATTTGGATAGTCGGTCCCTGGAGTCTGTGCCCAGATGCTCTTGTTTTTGTTACAGCAGCCCTGTGAATTGGCAGAGTGCGATTTGTTTGGTGAGCAGGCTGGGTCTGAATGAGTACCTAAGGTCGAGGAATGGGAAGCTAGCTCTAAAACCTAGCTCCCTTTTCTCATCGACTTGACCCAAATCTAGGTTGGCTATTGGGCTCTAGTTACATCTTCTGCCTACTTCAGGAAGTTTTGGGTTTAGGTAGTAAACTCATGAAATCCAAAACAGGGTTACCTGGTGTCATTTATGAGATGGCAAGACTGAAGCTGAACAACTCCATATTGTGGCAGTGTGCAAAATGTACACATAGGTTTTGGGTTTGATTTTTGACTCTGCCACTAACTTGACCTCTTTTTCTTTTTTTTTTTTTTTAAGTACCTGTTGGTTGAACCCAGGGCCAGGGCCTCACATATGCTTTGCAATTGCTCTACCACTGGGCTGCACCCTCCAACCCATTTTTTTAATATTTTATTTTGAGACAGATTCTTGCTAAGTTACACAGGCTGCCTTTGGCCTCCAACCTGTGATCCTCTTGCCTCTGCCTCCCAAGTCGCTGGGGTTATAGGTGTGTGCTCCTCCACCTAACTTGATCTCTTACTTCAGGCAAGTAATTTAAATATTCTGAGACTTGCTTCATCTCTGTGAAATGGAAATAGCTGTAGTTTGCCTGAGAGTTGTGAATTGCTATTTATAAAGCATTTTGTAATACACTTAGCACAGTGCCTGGCAAGTAGTAGTTACCCCCTGTAAGTGCCATGGATAATAGTTGTCATTTCTTCCATTGTCATTGTTGGCTTACATCAAACAAGGACATCTCCCTTACATCTCAGCTCTAACCAACTCTGATGGGGCAGGAAAAGCTTTAGACCCACATAGAGCCCTGATGCCAGCTTCTTGGAACTTTGTGAAGCTTCAGATGTCTGCTGTGGTCTGATGGGAGGGGTTTGGGGCTTAATTCTAAAGTGCTTACTCTTAAAAGACTGACTTCTTTCTTTCTTGCTTTCTTTCTTTCTTTCTTTCTTTCTTTCTTTCTTTTTTGGTGGTCTCTGGGGCTGAACACAGGGCCTTGCAGATACTTTGCAAGTGCCCTACCACTGAACTGCACCTCCAGCCCCTTTTAAAATCGTTTATCTTGAGATAAGTTCTTGCTAAATTATATAGTCTGCCTCTGGCCTCAAACTTGCAAACCTGCTGCTTCAGCCTTCCAAGTTGCTGGGATTACATGACTGAGCCATTTCACCCTGCAAATGGTCATTTCTTCTCCCTTATTTGTGGAATTCACATTCATGTTGGATACAGAGGTAATGAGAAGTTAGATCCATCTCTTGTGAAGGGTAGGGAGCACCTTTAAATTCCTCACTGAGCTCATGTGAGAATGACTTCATTGCAGGATGCTGGGTTTGCCCTTATCTCCTCTGCTGCCATGAAACTTCTTTGTCCTGGGTGCCAGTTTATTCTATGACTACTCTTTCTTTAGCCCATTAGGGACCTTGAGCCTGGTTTTTGCTTTTGGCTTACATTATGATGTTTGATGTACTCTCTTCTCCCACAATAGTGACAATAATGACAATACTGGAAAAAGCTCTGGATTGGAGTTAGAGGCTCAGATTCTAGGTGGCACATCAACGTTTCTGTGGGCAAATTGCATACCCTTTTTGGACCCTAGTTTCCCCATGGCTTGTGTATTTTAGCAGTGGCCCTCTTTGTCCTAAGCAGTATCTTACATAGAGCCCCGCTGTAGAAACTGAAGGTTCTGTTGTTGCCATGATTGATGCAGGCCCAGCTGTCCTGCTCCTCACCACACTCTCCTTTTCCCCCAGCACACATGAGCTGTGCATGTTCCTGGAGCCTCCTGTGCACTGCCAAGAGATCAGAGCACTACTGTGCAGGCCGGACTCTGTCCTCTTAGGAGTTCTTAAGAAGTTTTTGCTGGCTGTTGACAGATAGGTAATTAAAAAAAATCTATATAATTTATGTATTAAAAGTAGTCTAGGAATTTTGGACTTGAGGAATTTTGTGATTATCCACTTAGGGGGCCTGCAGCTGTACACTATGGTGTCAGATCCTGTCAGATCTTAGATGCTAAGCAGGGTCAGGCCTGGTTAGTACTTGCATGGGAGACTACCTGGGAACATCAGATGCTGTAGGCTTGGGAGAAGGACCTAGCAACCCACTCCCAAAACACAATCTGCCATTGAAAACCCTATGAATACCAGAGAAACAGTAATAATACTGTTTTGCCTATTGCACAAAGGGGTTGCTATGAGTCGGATACCAACTCGATGGAACCTAACAACAACAACAACAACATCCACTTAGGGATATTCTTTGAGTGTAGATTTTTTTTTTTAATTGTCTCTGGAGATGAAACCTCGGATCTCATGCTTGCTAAAGCACATACTCTACCACTGAGCTACATTTCCACCCTGAAGTTTAGATTTTTATGGATACATTTGAGAGGTTATAAGTTTGCTTCAGTGTATAGTGTTTTATATATTGTAGGGTCCAGTAAAGATTAACTTGGTTTTTGCTTAGATATTACACAGGGCTTCCTTTAAAAAAAAATTACCTATTCATTTATTTATTTATTTTTGAGACAGGGTTTCACTATTGCAGCCAGTATTAGGCTTGAACTCATGATCATCTTGTCTCAGCCTCCTAGGTGCTGAGATTGCAGGTATGTGCCACCATATCTGGCCAAATACAGGTTCTTAATAGTGGCAGGCACCTTATTTCTCTATGTTGTGAATTAGTTCCTTCTGGGAATATACTAGGATCCAAGCACAAATATAGTTGAGTGATGAAACTAGATCCTTTTATCGGTATCCCTTCCCCATTACAATTTATATAAAATAGTAGCATATTTGCTATTGTGATTCATGTTTCTGGAATCATTCTAGTCCCAGTTCTGTGTAGAACTTTTTAAAGAGAAATAGCAAATAGCCGGGCGTGGTGGCACATGCCTGTAATCCTAACAACTTGGGAGGCAGAGGCAGGAGGATCACAAATTCAAGACTACAGGCAGTCTGAGTAATTTAGTGAGACACTGTCTCAAAAAGTAAAAAAAATGGGCTGATGGTGCAGCTCAGTGGTACAACACTTGCATGTAAGCTTGAGGCCCTGGGTTTAATCCCCACTACTGAAAAAACAAACAAACAAATAATTGGAAAAAAATACACTTGGAATTGTTAGGTTCCATTGAGTCAGGTTTGCCTCCTAGCAACCTATGTATGACAGAATGAAACACCCCCCGATTCTGTGCCAGGCATGTGATCTTATTTATGTTTAAGCCCATTGTTGCAGCGACTGTGTCAACCCATCTAGTTGAGGGTCTTCCTTTTTTGCATTGACCCATCACTCTCCCCAAACATCATGTCCTTCTCCAGGGATTGGTCCTTCCTAACATGTCCAAAATATGTAAGACACATTCTGGGCATCCTTGTTTCCAAGGAGTAATTTGGTTGTACTTCTAGGACAGATCTGTTGGTTCTTTTGGCAGTCCATGGTATATTCAATATCTGTCTCCAACACCATAATTCAAAGCATCAATTCTTCTATCTCCCTTATTCAACGTCTAGCTTTCACAACCATGTGATGTGACTGAAAATACCATGTCATGAGTCAGGCGCACCTTCATCTTCAGTGTGACATCTTTACTTTTCAACACTTTAAAGAGGTCTTTTGCAATAGCTTTTCCCGATGCAATGTGTCTTTTGATTTCTTGACTGTTGCTTCCGTGGGTGTTGACTGTAGAACCAATTAAAGCAAAATCTTGGACAACCTCCATCTTTTCTCCATTTATCATGAAGTTGCTTACTGATCCAGTCATAAGGACTTTTGTTTTCTTGATGTTGAGTCACAATCCATGCTGAAGGCTGTGTTCTTTGATCTTTCATCAGTAAGTGTTTCAAATGCTCTTCACTTTCAGCAAGTGGAGTTGTGTCATTTGCATAATGCAGGCTGTTAATGTCTTCCTCTAATCATGATGCTGTGTTCTTTTTCATAAAGTCCAGCTTCTGGGATTATTTGTTCAGCATAGAGATTGAAGAAGTATGGTGAAAGGATATAGCCCTCATGCACACCTTTCTTAACTTTAAACCAGGCAGCATTTTCTTTTTCGGTTAGAACAACTGCCTCCTGGTCCATATACAGATTCTTCATGAGGACAATTAGATGCTCTGGTATTCCCATTCTTCAAAGTGTTATCCATAATTTGTTAAGATCCACACAGTCAAATGCCTCTGCATAGTTGATAAAACAGTTATCTTTCTGGTATTCTCTGCTTTTGCTAATATCCATCTGACATCGGCAGTGATGTGCCTGGTTTCCCGCCTTCTTCTGAATCCACCTTGATTTTTCCAACAGTTCCCTGTCTGCATACTGCTGCAGTCATTTCTGAATGATCTTTAGCAAAATGTTGCTTGTGTGTGATGTTAATGTTATCATTAGTTTCCATGTTTGGTTGGATCTGCTTTCTTGGGAATAGGCACAAATATGTCTCTTCTAGTCAGTTGGCCAGGTATTTGTTTTCCAGATCTCTTGGCATAAACAAGTGAGCACCTCCATTGCTGCATCTGTTGAAGTATCTGTGTTGGTATTCCATCAATTCCTGGAGCCCTGTGTTTTGCCTATTCTTTTAAGACAACTTAAAGACCTAAATTTAAACCTGAGTCTGATTAATAATTAGCTGTGTTTGAGCAAAAGTACTTCAGTTTTTTATTCTTGATTTGCACATATGTAAAATAGAGCCAACAATATCTGCTAACCTTTTGCAGAATTGTCATGAAGATTAGGGATAATGTATCATCCCCTTCTTCCTTCTTCCAGTGAACACTCATTCAGACAGAAAAACAGACAAAGCTTTGTGTGGCAGTTTTTCTCATAGAAGAACATCTACTTTTATAAATTTTAATAGGTACAAAGTAGTTAATCACCCACCAAAGTTTACCCTGGTTCAGGCATTTGTTCATTTCAGGGACACTGTTCTATATCTTGCCCATTTGGTATGAGGCAGTATGGAGTAGAGAGTGGGAACATAGGCTCTAGAGTCACGCTGCTGGGTTGGAATCCTGGCTTAACTCTTGACCAGCTGCATGATTATTGATGGTTCCTTTGTCCCAGTGCTTACCTCATAAGGTTTCTGTGAGGATTCAGTGAGTGTACTGTTCTAAGGTGCCGAGAACTGTGTTTGGCTATTACCTGTAGCTGTTGTGGATTACCTTGAGGAAGGTTTGCTGTTTAGAGGTCTTAAGACTTTGAAGATAACCCTGAGTAGCAAGTAGATTTGAATGGAGTACCTCCTAGAGACCACATTTGGCATTTCAGATGGGCAGAGGATGCAGTTCAGAAATCTGCCAGGCTGTCCCAGTAGTAATAACTCTCAAGTCTCTCTGGGTAAAACCCTCACCAGTGCTGCAATGTGTGCTGATGCCTAGTTCCTCCCTGAAAATAAGGACCAGGAGTTTGCATTTGCATACTGTTCTACTGTTACTTCCTTTCAGCGTGTCCTCACAATCTCTGAGATAGATGGGTCAGGTATGGACTTCCTTACATTTAAAATAACAGTGTGGCCTCTGGGAATGGAAACAATTTGCTTAACTTTACACAGCTTGTTGGTGGCTCAATGCCAGGCCTCTTTATATTTAGGCCTTTGTTCTTTATGGCAACCTGGTTCTGTGTGCTTTGGTGGAGTTTTGAGGGTAGTGTTCTTATAAAGTAACCAGTGGTTAATCAGTGATCGAGGGATCATGGCTATAGAGTGGGAAAGTTGTGACCTTGGCCTTTCTAGCACATGATGCTCTCAGAGGAGCCAGTGGTGTTTGCCCCTGGGATGAACAATGCGTCTGATACACCTATGGGAATAATAATAGTAATAATAAAAAGAGGAAGCAAAGTGTGGCTTGTCCCATTGTGGGTGACTAGAAGTGATTTGGGGAATACCTTTGACTGTCAGTAGAGGAGTAGTGTTTTAGTTACTGCCTATAGTGATTTCCAGCTACATTTCTTATGCTGTGTATTTCTGTGGTGTACTTTGGTCTAGCTACTACAGTCCCAAATGTATAGTTTCTTGACTTAAATATCACTGACTAGTGCAGTTCTTTCATTTTTCTATTAATTCATTTACTTGACAAATACGCAGTATCTACTGGGAGCAAGACAAACTTCTTTGCACTTGTGGAGCTTAATTTCTTGAACGAGGAAAGCCGACTGATGAGTCAAATAGACATGTCAGATTCTTTGGAGAGAAAGTAGGGGACTCCACTTTCACATTTGCTCTCATTCCTTAGACTTGGGATTTTAGAAAGTATGTCCTTGGAATTCTTCAGTGGTCATAAAGGGGAAAAAATTGTTTCTGGAAATCAAGGTTTTGTATGTATCTTAGAACTATTAAGTAATTTAAAGAACTTGAAGACTTTCTGATTACTATGCTTGTTTTGCCTCTGTATTTTGTTTTGAGGATGTTCTAGTCTTAGAAGTATTTAAAGTCTTCCTCAGGACTGTGTTTTTTAAAAAATTAAGGTAACAACTACCTGTTCAGTCCTATACAAAGAGAAAAGTTGCACTTACAGTTGAGATGAGTGTGGTGTTGTTTGGTTCCATGGTGAAGCTGAAAGCTTGGCAAGTGCTGAGTCCGATCCCAGTAGCACATTTCTATTTTCTAATTACAGGTGTCTTTTCTGTTCATTTAAGCATGCTGTTTGTTTTTTAAACAAATGAATATTATCGACCCTAGGGTTTACGGGAAGGTCTTATACACCTAAAAGAGATCCAGGATTGTCTTTATTCCATCAATTTACATAGGGAGAAGGGAGGCCACTTGGTCAAAGGCACATAAAGCTCATTTAGTGGCAGCATCAACCTGGATCTTATACATAGTCTAAGACTTGGGTACAGCATAGAAGGTTGTTGTTGTTAGGTGCAGTGGAGTTGTGTATGACTGATATCGACCCTCATGGGGTTTTCAATGGCTGATTGTTTCTGGATTGCTTCAGAATTGGTTTGCCACATCCTTCTCTCATTTTTGTGGTGCTGAGGATTGAACCTGGGTCCCCAAAGAGCACAGAGCAGCACTCTACTAAGTGAGCTAAACCTAGTAAAAGTTAGTCTTTAACACATTAAAGGAAAACAGGAATTTGGCAAACACAGAGAAGTTTGCCCCTCCTCCCTGGCCCCCGCATGTGTGTATCAACTAGTCTGTATGCAAGTTTTGGGGGAAGACTGAAAATGAGGGAAAAATCAGTGAGATGGGCCTGTCAGGCCTGCTCAGAAGAGAATTTTCAAGCTGGACTCAAAGGAGAGGCTGTGTTCCTGATATCTGGCTTGGTGGACCTAGCCTCTCAGATATCATCCCCAAATGATGCATGGTGTTTCTGCAACAGTGGCGGGAATTTGTTCATAACCATTTTCTGGGAAACTTGAGGTTTAGAGATCTACCTTTTCTTCCTTCAAGTCTGTGGATATGTGGATGCCTTAGATTTGGGTTCCTTCCCCCCTTGTCCCTTTCTTTCTTTTTTCTTTTCTTTTCTTTTTTTCTTTCTTTCTTTTTTTTTCTTCAGTACTAAGAGATTAAACCCAGGGTCTCACACATATTAGGCAAGTCGTTCACCCTATTAATTTAATTTAATTTTCATTTTTTTAGCACAGGGTGATTGAACCCAGGGTGCTCCACCAATGAGTGACACCCCCAACCCCCTTCCCCTTTTTAACTTTTTTATGTTGAGACAGGTTCTCGCTAAGTTGTTCATGTTGCCTTTGGCCTTGAACTCAAAATCCTTCTGCCTCAGCCTCCTAGGTCGCTGGGATGACAGATGTCTACCACAGTGCCTACCTCCCCTTTTATTTTTTATCTTGAGATGGACTCATACCACAGTGCCTGACACTGATTTTGCACTCTCTTCTCTTTTCTCCTTTTCTCTCTTCTCTCCACTTTTCTTTCTTTTCTTGTGCTAGGAATTGAACCCAGGGCCTTGGGGATGCTATGCAGGTACTCTACCACTAAGCCACAGTGACATTCCCTGAGGTTTCAGTTTTTTAAGATGGAAAGAGAAAGAATAAATGTACCTCTTGCAGGTAGATGGGCTGCCTAGGGCTTGGAGGCCTTGACGGGATTGGTCTTTACACCAGTTTGACTCTTTTGAGGCCAAGTTGTCAGTACTAGGAACGATAAAGATAGGCAACTTTCTCAGCTAAAAGACATCTAGACATCTAGAAGGGCCTTTAGAGATCATTAAGACCAATCCTATCAATTTGAATGGTGTGGGATAGGTTTAATAGCTTCATTGAAATGAGATTCAAATACCATACTTAAAGTTACAAGTCATTGGTTTTTAGTTTATTCACAGAGTTGTGAAAGTATCGCCATGAAAAGTTTAGGACACTTTACCTCAGAAAGAAACCTTGTACCCATTAGCTATCATCCTGACATACTCCCTACCCTACCCCTCCAGTCCCAAACAACCGCTGATCTACCTTTGTCACTATAGTTTTGCTCATTCTGTATGTTTCATGTAAATGGTCATTATTGTTAGATGCCACCAAGTTGGGTGCAACTCATAGCATCCCTATGTACCACAGAACAGGACACTCCCTCATTCTGTGCCAGGCACGCAGTCTTTATGTTTAAGCCCATTGTTGCAGCCACTGTGTCAACCCATCTAGTTGAGGGTCTTCCTTTTTTTTTTTTTTTTTTTCCTTTAATTAACCCATCACTCTCCCAACATCATGTCCTTCTCCAGGGATTGGTCCCTCCTAACATGTCCAAAATATGTAAGACGCAGTCTGGGCATCCTTGCTTCCAAGGAGTCCTTTGGTTGCACTTCTAGGACAGGTCTGTTGGTTCTTTTGGCAGCCTATAGTATATTCAGTATTTGTCTCCAAAACCATAATTCAGAAGCATCAGTTCTTCTCCTATCTCCCTTATTCAGCGTCAAGCTTTCACAACTGTATGATGTGACTGAAAATACCATGTCATGAGTCAGGCGCATCTTCATCTTCAGTGTGACATCTTTACTTTTCAGCACTTTAAAGAGGTCTTTTGTAACAGCTTTTCCCAGTGCAGTGTGTCTTTTGATTTCTTGACTGCTGTTTCTGTGGGTGTTGACTGCAGAACCAATGAAAGCAAAATCTTGGACAACCTCTATCTTTTCTCCATTTATCATGAAGTTGCTTACTGACCTAGTCATAAGGATTTTTTTTTTTTTTTTTTTGCGGTACTTGGGGTTAAACCCAGGGCCTTGCAATTGTATGCTCTGCAAGTGCTGGACCACTGAGCTGCATCCTCAGCCCATTTTTTTTTACTTTTTTGAGACAGGGTCTCGCTAAGTTACTCAGACTCCCTCTGGTCTTGAACTTGCAATCCTCCTGCCTCCGCCTCCCAAGCCCCTGGGATTACAGGTGTGTGCCACTGCGCCCAGTTTAGGATTTTTGTTTTCTTGATGTTGAGGTGCAATCCATGCTGAAGGCTGTGTTCTCTGATCTTTTGTCAGTAAATGTTTCAAATGCTCTTCATTTTCAGCAAGCAGAGTTGTGTCATTTGCATAATACAGGTTGTTAATCATTCTTCTTCCAGTCCTGATGCCACATTCTTCTTCATAAAGTCCAGCTTCTCGGATTATTTGCTCAGCATAGAAGAGAGATAATGAAAGGATACAGCCCCGGGACACATCTTTATCGACTTTAAACCAGGCAGTGTTTCCTTGTTCTGTTCTAACAACTGCCTCCTGGTCCATGTACAGATTCCTCTTGAGAACAGTTAAGTGCTCTGGTATAAATGGACTCATATGATATGTAGTTTTTGTGTCTGGCTTTTTTATTTAGCATGTTTTCAAGGATCATCCATATTACAGCCTGTGTCAGTACTTCATTCCTTTTTATAGCTACATAGCATTGCATTGCATGGATATATCACAGATATATTGATCCATCAGTTGATGGACACGAGTCATTTACACCTTTTGCTATTATGGATAATGTTCCAGTGAACATTCAGTACACATTCAATACACATTTTCATGTGGCCTCTCAATTTTCAGATGGGGATATTGAATAGGGTAATTTGTATGTTGTGTGTCTTGAGACTGGAGTCGGCTGTGGTATCATCTGCTTGACCAAGCTTGTACTTAGCTGTAGGGAGCTTGGAGCATATAGGAATTTATGGAAGAACTGAAATTACATTGTATTTTGGTACCTACTGTTTCTTTGGGAATAGTGATACAATGGCATGAGGGTTGACTTGGTATCACATTTTTACTGATCTCTGCAGCCTGGGACTCATGATTTATTTTAAACCTTAAGTTTTCTCATTTGAAAAATGGAATCTGCCTACTTTGTGGTGTTGTGGAGAATAGCAGTAATGTAGGTCAAGCAGTATGCCTGGCTGTCTAAATGGTCCCATGGATCAAAGAAAATGGCCTTGAGGTGGGCCTGTAGTAATCCAGACCAGCCACTAGATGGCAGAGGAACAGCAAAAAAAAAAAAAAAAAAAAAAAAAAGTGGTTGGTTGTGTACCTGGGACTTAGCAAGGTTTTTTCAGGGATTTTTTTGTTCTTTTTTTGTTTGTTTGTTTTTTGTTTTTGAGGGGGGGGGGTTGTTGTTGGTTTGTTTGTTTATTTGGATACAGGGTCTCACTGTATAACCCAGACTGGCCTGGAACTTACTATTGTAGTGCAGACTGACTTTAAACTCACATCCATCCTTCCTTATGCCTCAGTCTTCTGAGTGCTGGGATTACAGGCTAGGATTACAGGTGTGTGCCACCACAACCAGCTCAAGTTTGTTTTTCTTATTGTTCCTGAGAAGAGAGTATAGACAGCACAACTTCTGGGAAAAGAGCCCACTGACCACAGTCTCATCATCATACACTTGCAGCCTGTATATATTCTAAGACCCCCTACTATGCTCTAAAATTAATGCTCTTCCTGTTTCTCAAATAATTGCTACCAATTCCCTAGTCCTCAGTCTGCTTGATACTTAATGAAATTGCCTACTTTTTAGGTAACCATCAGCCAAAATGAGTCTCCATTCTCCTTTAAGGTTTTTGTTTGTTTGTTTTATTTTGTTTTTAAATTTTAAAACTTGGGTCATGATCAAGTCTTGGTATAGACTTGGTATAGACTCGGGGAAGCTTGCAGACCAAGACATCTTTCATCATAGATATGTCCTGTCCCCATAGCAGCATTGAATTTGGGCTGAAAAAGAATAGTGAAATGTCCATGTGTGTGTTGAAATTTAGAAGGAATTGGTTTATCTCAGGGCTGTAGAGAAGTTTGGGTTGGTTGGAATGTATGCAAACTGAGAACGCTTCAGGGGATGCTTTGAGACCATTGGACCAGATAAACTCCACATTCTCCTATAGTTCTGAGCTAAGATGTCTAGAATGAGGAAGTAAAGGGAATGTTCACCTTTTTCTTGGGCCATTCAGGAATATTTCCTACAGCTTGGTTTCTCTTAGCTCCCTTTTGCTTCCAAGGAGGACAATTGTGTATCTAAGAGAGTGGAAGCTCCCTAACTTACAAAAGCCAGTGAGCAGAGGATCGAAAAAGCAGGTGAGTTGGGGGCATATTGGTAGGATCTGGGGCTGGAAGTAGCCTTGAGAGATCATGTGGTCCTATAAAGACAACTGAAGGAGAGGGAAGCTGTATCTTTAGACTTCAGGCTCTGCTGCTAGGCTGAGGGGGTCTTGGGTGTGCCTGAGGTTTAAACAGACAGAAGCGAATGGATCCTGGCCATTCCCATGCCTCAGCAGATCTGGCTCTGCAGTACACTGGGAACCAGCTGGCTCTGGACACATACTGTCTAATCTATCTTATGGTGTCTGTTTTCTTTTCTTAACCAGTGTCTGATCCTCTTCTTGGCTCTTCCCCCATCCGCTTTTTTGTGGTTCTGGGCATGAAACCCAGGGCATTGCACATGTTGAGCCTCCTTTCCTATCTAGCATGATGTTGAAGTTCAGATGTTTGAAGAGAAAAAAGGCAGGGAGAAGGGGTCATTAGGAATACAAAAGGAACCAACAAGAAAAAAATCATGCCTTGGTCATAATAACATCTATTTATAAAGCTGCGGTAAAACGCTTTCATGTTCATCTTCATAGAGTTCTGTAAGGCCAATAGAACAGGTGTTTATTTTACAAATAAGAAAACTGGCTCAGAGTTGAACTTTTGCAAGATTTACATGTTGAACTAGAGACTTTTGGTTCTGAGTACAGTGCTATCTGTACTTCTCTGTGGGTGATGCCGCTTTTCTAGCCAGTGGGTTCTGAGGTTAAGAAGGCTAAGACTTGCTGCCCATTCACAAAGTGGTCCAGGTTCATCCTTAGTTCCTCTCATGGCCCTGTGTTCCCTCCCTGAAGCAGTACACACTGATGACAGTCTTTTGCCATTGCTTGGTCAGACCGAGGTAGAAGTAACTCAATGGGATACCAGGCTGGCAGCTGTGGCTTTGGATTCCGGGCTCAGGAATCTGAATTTGCCTCCTTCATGTGAAAATTTCCCTTCATTTGTTGAAGGGAAACATTCCCTCTCTCCAGAGGGGCTAAAAAATTGGAAGTTAGAGAAGGAGCAATGAGAAAAGAAAAAGCAGCTTTTAGAGTTATCTCAGAAGTGAAAGGCTTTGGAGTAAATCAGATCTAGATTTCTGTCTGTGCCATCTAACAGATGCAACTTTGGAAAAGTCTGTTAACCTCTCTGAGCTTTAGTGCCTTTGTCCCTAAGATCAAGTACTCCTATGTAGTAGTGAGTGGGAACTAGAGATGTGTGCACAGGGAATGGCGTGACGTGAGTATTTACTGCATCCTGGTTATCCGCATTTTCTCCTATGTGCTGCCAAGTGGTGGGCCCTTGATTACCTTCTGCTCTGAAGCAGCGCAGGACTGGTTCTTGGGAAGCTCACCCAGGGGCTATAGAATCTGATGAATTCGTACTTTCCCAGGAGAAGGGGGAGGATGTCTTTAAACTTCATGCTGGCTGCTGAGTGCTGGGACAAAGGGGAGACAAGCCCCAGGGCTGAGACAATCATGTCTTTATTATCTCAGATGTCTCAGGCCTGTCCCCCGCCTGGAGATATATGGCGGGGAAGGCTAGCTCCATGGCCTCGGCATGAGTCCAGGTCCTAGGAATGTCTGGCTGTTTTATAGCAAATAGGATCACGCACAACAGCCCAGCATCCAGGCATCTCCACCCCAGAGAGCTCATTCTCCCCGCCAACTTGTAAAACAGTGGGACCTACAGCAGTGTGATGCAGTCTCCATGGCTCATGGGGTCCCAGCAGCCTGGCACAAGGCAGTAATCTTGGGTATTGGTAAACCCAACCAAGGCTCTGGGCATACGACCAGCAGTACAGTCTTGGCTGTACCTGAGGACCACCTTTCAGGCCAGGCCCCCCAGCTCAGTTCTTTGCAAGCTATGGGCTGCCCTGATTCTAGCTTGTTTCTCTCCCTTTTGACCCCTTTGGGAGCAGCTGCAGGGAGCCACTGAGAAGGCTTGTTTATAGATGCACTTGGCAAGGGATGGAGAGACCAGCCACGATGAGTCCTTGAGTTCCAACATCCAGCTGCTCCCAGGTGCTGGGGAGCCTTTCATTCTGGGCCCCAAAGAAACGAGCCCACACTGTTGTCTTTGGCTGAGGCTTTAGGAACTTGGAGATGAGGAGACCAGAAGACAGTGGGTCAGATGGCTGTCCAGGGCATCATTTATAACAAAGCTGTGGGGCTGGCCCTCCAGGGAGGCCTTGTACAGGGACCAGGAGTCACAGACCCAGGCCAAGTCTCTCCTCTGGGGCCAAGAAAGGGGAATTACTGGGTCCTGAAACTTAGGGACAGTAGTGGGTAGAGATGGCTTAACTCATTCCCCACTCCTTTATTCTGAAGAAGTAGGAGTCCAGTGTGAAAGCCATAGAGCTGTAGCATTTTGGAGCTTTGAAAGACCAACGCCCACTCCGGTGCTGCCCTTCATCAGGGAGTCAGTCTGTCTCCGTACCTCTCTAGTGGTTCCAGATAATTGCACTGCCTTTTCGTTCTAGCTTGCATTCATTGGTTCACCTGACCTTTATTCAGAGCTTCTTCTGTGCACCCCCCTACTGCTGTCCCCCATATGAAATAGAAGCTCCAAATCCCACCCTGAAAGAGCACAGCCTGGGGGGATGTGAGCATGTAAGCAACAGTGTGTGTGGTATAGTATGATGTGTACCTCTGGGGGAGCACAGGCCAGTGACAGAGCACCAGGCTTACTTTTAAATTTTATTTTTACTTATTTACGTACTTATTAATTTATTGGTATTTGGAGGTTGAACCCCTCCCCCCCCCAGGGCTTTGCACATATTTTGCAAGTGCTCTACCACTGGGCTGTACCCCTAGCTCCTTTATTTTTTATTGTTCTTTATTTTGAGCCAGGGTCCCACAAAGTTGCTCAGGCTGCCTCTGGCCTGGCACTTGCAATCCTCTTGCCTCCTGACTTGCTGGATTACAGGTGTGTGCCACTGTGCCTGGTAGCCCTTTTTAAAATATGAAGTGTATCCTTTGCCCAGCTGAAGTCTGGGGAGCCCACCTCAAACATCTGCTGGTCCAAGAGTCTCAGGAACATTTCTTATGTTCACAGCAGTGGTCTTAGTTACCTAAGACCAAGCAATGGCTGAGGGACAGGGGAGGTGCTGAGTGCTTTGCAAGCTTTACCTTCACATGGTTCCATGGGTGGCTGCTCTTTTCCTCTCAGTTTATAACTGTTCAGTCGCACCATGTGCTTGAGAAAGGGAGACAGGAGAAGAACTGATGCTTTCAAAATATGGTTCTGGAGACTAATATTGACTATACCATGGACTTCCAAAAGAACCAATAGATCCATCCTAGAAGAACTGCAACCAGTGTGCTCCTTGGAAGCAAGGATGGCTAGACTGCATCTTACATATTTTGGACATGTCAGGAGGGACCAGTCTCTGGAGAACAACATCATGTTTGGGCTAGTGGCAGGTCAGTGGGAAAAAAAAAAAAAAGACTTTCAACTAGATGGATTGACACAGTGGCTGTAACAATGGGCTTAAACATAAAAAAAAATTGTGTCTGGCACAGTGTTCGGGATTGTTTCGTTTTGTTGTATGTCGGATCACTATGAACAATAACAACAGTTCATAACTGAAGAAGAAGTAGGTTAAATGACTTTCCCAAAGTACACAACCAGGAAGCAGTAGAGTTGGGGTTATTCAACTCCAGAGCTAGACTCCTGGTGGGGGGAGTAATAGAGCAGCTGATGGACAGAAGTTGACAATTTGAAGTGTTTATTTTGCTTTATTATTTTATATTTATTTATTCTTTTTTTTATTGAGAGTCTCACTCTATAGCTGAGGCTGTCCTAGAAGTCACTGTGTGGCTCAGGCTGGCCTCAAACTTGTGGTGACCCTCCTCCCTCTGCCTCCCAAGTTCTAGTATTACAGATGTGCCTCACCATGTCTGGCCTGAAATGCCCCCCTCCTTTTTTTTCTGTGTAGTACTGGGGTGCTGAACCTAGGGCTTTGCACATACTTTGCAAGTGCTGTGCCACTGAATTGCACTCCAGCCCCCCTTTTAATATTTTATCTTGAGACAGGGCTTACTGAGTTATGTGGGTTGCCTCTGGCCTTGAACCCGTGATCCTCCTGCCTCCATCTCCCAAGTTGCTGGGTTGTAGCCATGCACCACGGTGCTTGGTGAAATGCTTATTTTAAAATCACTATTTCTTGTATTTGTTTTTAGTGAAAAGATATATTTTAAAATGTCAGAATGAACAGGCCAGAAGTTTTGTATCTCAAGCAGGGGGCATAGGTTAAAGGTTGAGAACCTCTTGCTTACTCATGAGCAGTTCCTCCATTGGGTGAGCTATATAGGGTTCTACCTTTTGAGGGCATGTTGGAGGGGAGTCATCTGCTATAACCTCCCCATGCTGGGGTCCTGCTATCAAACAGGCCTGCCACGTTTGAAAAGGGAGCCTGAGTAGCTTGGGGAGCAGCAATCACATGCCACATCAAGAAGGTTAAAGTGCGTGTATGTGTAGTTTTATCAACAAACATCTGGCTGGGCCCACTGGCCCAGGTGGGAGGGGAGAGTGCACAGCCGAGGTTAGAAGTGAAGGGAACAGGAGAGGGAACTACTTAGACACTTAACTGCCTTATGGCTCAGTTCTCACAAGAGCCCTCAGAGATGGTCCAGATGGGGAGGCTCAGCCTCACGGAAGTTAACCTATTTGAGGTCGCCTGCTCAGGGATGGGCTAGAAGGGGTACACACTCAGATCTGTGCGGCTTCAGCTCTCAGGCTTCTCTCCACCACTCTGTTCTTTTGAAAAGCAAGTCTGAGATCCTCTCCCCTCATCCTCTTCTGATTTGAATGATGGAGCTGTCCCCTCTCAGCCTCTCTCTCTATGGGTTGAGGCTGCTGAATTCATAGCAGTAGCCCCACATCCTTTTGGTCACATCTCTGGATCCGCTCCAGCTCCATGATCAATCAGATGGGCAGCCACTCACCCTGCCCTGGCTTCGATAACCAGCAGCCACTCCTGAGGCTTCCCAGGTGGTTCCAGCTGCTGTCAAAAAAAGGAATGGAGGAGGAGGTCCAGCTTCAGGATATGCTGGAAGGAGGGAAGAGGAGGGATGAGAAGACCCGAGGAGAAGGGAAACCTGCAAATCCTACTGTCAGCTAAGACTGTGATGCCAGGACCCTACAAGGCCACCATCCCATACTTCAACACCTATTCTCTTACCCCAAGAAGGAGGCAGGTACTGGCTCATGACTACTGTCAGTTTCCCTGATGGCCTGTCCCAGTCTCCAGAGCACTTAGCCGTCAGTGTCACTCTTGGTCTTCCACAGCCAGAAAGGTGGAAGGTGTGGGTAGGAAGGCTGTGGAGAGTGGAGGCTTTAGATTAGGCCTGGTCTACCTTCATTTCTGTTTCTCAGATGAGACTGAGAAGTTACTGACTTCCTTCAGACTCCACAGGCCGCCAGCCATGGAGCTGGAAGGACGCTTCCCGAGGAGGGGAGAGAGTGCCATCTATGCCTAGGGCTTTGGTTTGGTGCTGGTTAAAGGCCTGCTGAGGAATCTGCTTTTCTGGGAGCTTTTCTCTCTTTGTTTCCCTTCAGTTTCCTAGTAAAAGATCTTTTTCAAAAAGACCTCCCTGTGTGGCTGAATTGAAAGGCAAAAGGAACATCTTGTCTATACTTCGGTTCGGGCTAGATGTTCTTGAGCCAGGTGCGGCACAGTCTAAAGGGGGTTTGAACTGTGGGTTGTCAGCCCCTTCCTGCTGTGGGCAGGAACCTGACAGCCCATCTGGCAGGCTTGGAGTTAGGCTTAACGTCTTCTGCCACATCAGCTGAGGGGGGGGGGGTTTGAGGAGAGCTGCAATTTCCTGCTATGGCTTTGTCAGCCCAAGCAGCACAACTCTGGCCTCTCTCACCCTCTTCTCTAAGGAGTGAGCTTTCTTCAGAGCAGTGTGCAGAATGACAGAGTTCAGGTCAGTCTAGCCAGGGGTAGATGATGACGCTTTATAGGAAGGGGGTGGGCTGAAGGCTGTGTGGCTCTCTAGCCAGGAAGCATCAAAGGCAGGTCTAGGCTAGCAGTATGTGGGGATAATGGAGAGCTTGTGGGACTGGGAGGGACCCTGGTAACTTACTGCATCCTGACTAGATGTCTGCTCTCTGTCCTTAGACAAGTCTCTTTTCTTTAGTGGGCCTCAGTCTCATCCTTAAAGTGCAGATAAATCACATACCTGCCTCTCAGCTGGCTTATCCAACAGGAAATATTTATGTTCAGCTATTTGCTTGTGCCCATGACATGAGATAATGCTGGTAAATGGTTTTAGTGTGAGCCTGATCCTCAGTTGATGAAGTGCTCCACATATTGTGGTAGTGTTGACCACTAATGATCAACAGTGTATCGAGGGGACCTGGCTCAACTCAGGGAGGCTATGGCTGTTATTTTCCTGTGTTAGAAATTCCAAGGAGACTTCAGTTCTGCTATAAAGTCCACTTGGCAGGAGGCCTGTGAAGACTTGGAGGGTAAGGAGAAGCAGTCTGTGGGTAGGTGAGGAACCAAATGAGGGTAGAAGGTGTGGCTCACAAAGAAGATATCTCCAGGCCTAAGGCTGATAAAGGTGAAATTGGTCTGGAGTTAAGAAGCAGGGGTGCATGAGAATGGTCGTGCTGTCTTTGGCCTAGGCTTGACCAGTGATTGCTGAGTTGAGCTAATTCAGCCCAGGCTGGTCCAGTACCAGTTTGTAGCAAAGCTTGTCCTGGGTTCTTCTTGCCTGCCTTTGTACCATCTCCCTCATTGTCAGTCTGTGGGCCTCAGATTGTTTGTTTTCCTGGGTCTCCCTTTGCCTTTCCTGTATTAAGGTTTCTACCTCAGCCTTGCCTGCAGCCATAGGACATCCGATCCTGTCAGATCTTGGAAGCTAAGCAGGGTTGGGTCTGCTTGGATAGGAGACCACCTGTGAACACCAGGTGCTGTAGGCTTGGGAGAAGGACCTGGCAACCCACTCCCAAAAATCAATCTGCCATTGAAAACCCTATGAATAGCAGAGAAGCACTGACAGTAGTGTTTCAACTATTGTACATACGGTCCCTATGAGTCGGACACTAACTCAACAATACCTAACAACAAACAAACCTCAGCCTTGCCAGGTCTGGAGGGAGCTGATGGGGCTAGACTTTGACCCTGCCCCAGGGTCCTACAATCTTATTTCCTTGCTAGATGGCAATCTCCTTGAAGGCAGGAGCAAGGTCTGAATTGTCTCTTGGTTCCCAAGTCCAGCATGGAGCCTGTTACCTTGGGCCATGACCAGCCCCTCCTGGCCTCAGTTATAGGGCTGGCCAAAGTCCGCACAAGCCAGAGTTGGGTCTTTTCCCTCACAGGTGGCATGGGTTGGGGTGAGAGGTGTGTGCTGAATCAGAATACATGGTTCCTTGTGTCCAGCTTCCTCTTCCCGGCTGGCCTGAGGATTGGGAACAGTGGCTGCCTTTCTGGGGCAGCCAGGGCACCTGGCCAGAGCATGCTCTGTCAGGCACTGTCAGCCCTTCAGCAAGCCCTGGTCCTGCTCTTAACCTAGAGAAGGCCCTGGGTTACTGGTGTTGTTCTTGGCGGACCACCGGGCCCCTCAGCAAACAGGGAGGCGAGTGTGCACCCGGCCTGGGCCTGTTTGTGTTGGCCTCGCCAGGCGGGGGATTAGCTCAGCTGGGCTGCTAATTGCCTCCGAAGTGCCGGCCTGGATGCTGACAAGGGCTGAGCCTCTCGTCCCCTCCTCCCCTAGCAGGCACCTTGCCAGCCTTGGGGGCCTGGCTCAGAAGGGCCCCTTCTCTCCCCTGTCAGCGCCCGCTGGGCCTAGACCCTTGAGATCCGGGCAGGGGGTCACCAGGACTGGCGGCTCAGGAAGGCATGGGGGAGATGCCTATGAAGTCATCGCCTGGGCCTGGTCAGGCCACACTCCATACCCCCTCCCCCCCACATCCTTAGACACCCCTCCCGCCCAACCAGAGGCCTTCTGAAGCTCAGCACTTTCTCCTATTAGAAAGCTCCTCACCTCAGCCTCTGCCTATAGGTCCCTCAGGGTCGTCTTCTCTTTCTTCTTATCTCTTTCTCCCTCTGTTCCTCTGCCTTTTCCTTACTTAATTTCTAGTCCTTTTTAGCCCCCTCACTTGCCTGGTTCCCTTACTTCCTGCTTGCCTGGTCCTGTGTTCTTGCCCTTGCATGAGCCCAGGGCTAACGTTAAGCCTGCCTATAGTGCCCCAGGAAGCTGAGAGGGAGATCCACTTTATCAGTGCATTTTTATATTTTCCTAGAGACCTTCATGAAGGCCTGAGTTCCCAGGGCACCTGTCCAGGATGGAGTGTAGGCACAGCTTGCCAGCCAACCCAACCTGAAGCTGAATACCTCACCCCTTAGGCAGGATCCTCAGGGCTCGCCTCATGCCCATCCTGCAGCTCTGACACCCCCACCTCCATTTATTGAACTCCTTGGCCCTGCTCCCTAGCCTTGCCTTGCTTCTTGCCCGCAGAGGGCACCTCAGCTCAGCCCGTCCATCTGGTGCCCGGGGCAGCTTTGCTTTAGCCTTGCCGGCTTTGCCCAGGTATCCTTTTTGGGATTCTTTGCTCTACATGGGGCTCTCTACCCTGGGAAATTAGCCTGTTTGTGACCTTGGGTCATCTGGCCTGTAACCTGTTCCACGTTGTCTCTTTTCATCCCCATGTTTCATCCCCTTTTCCAGCCCCCTTCATCTTAAAGGTGACATAACTTCTTCCTATGTTCCTGAAAAGAGAATAATAATACTTATGAGTCCCAGAGAAGACAATGAATAATCTTAGATAACATGGAATGAAGAACTCACAGTGCTGGGATTCAAGTGCAGGTCCCTGACTTTAAAGCCTGGGACCTTTTCACACTTCTTGAAATTGGGCATGGACACCTTTACTTCTTTGCTTCACCATCCTGAATCCTTCACATCACCAGTCCCTCTTCCTGCTTTTGGCCTCGGTTTGAGGATGCGGTGTTCTTTTCTCTCCCTCCCTACCCCAAACCCCATACCCTCCAGTTCTGCACAAATGCTTGCATGTCCTTGCTGTCCTGAAAGGACTTTGCTTCAGTCCCTTATCTCACTAAACATGTGAAAGCCAAGCACCCAGCCTAACTATTCCCAGGTTCCTATGTACTGCTTCAGTGTGGGTGGAGACAGGGCCTGGGCTTCCTTGGTAAGGATGAGGACTTCATCAGCTAGCATAGGGGTTCCTGAGAAGCCATCCTAGTCTCCTCCTCAGTAAGGAGCCTTGGCTGAGGGTTTTACTTGAGTTAGAAGTCCTCCATCCTGACTCCTTATTATGACTGGTTCTGTTTCTCCAGTTTACCTCTAGCCACAGGCCTTTGCCCCAAAACAGGAACTAAGTTATTTTCTGTTGTCCCCTCCCTCCTGTATCAGCACACATTTCACCATACCCATTTTCCCATATCAACACTCATGAAAGGTCTGATCAGCCCATTCAGGCCAAGGTTTAAATAGCTGGGCAGGGACCAATGAAATGTAGATGGAGCTGCTATGTGTTAATGGTAGAATTTCAGACAGCGTGTCCTTGGGTCCCTGTGGGCCTCAAACCAGTTCTGCAGAAGAAACAAGGTAAAGGGGGTCGCCATATCTAAAATTTGCTGTAGTCATAGTATTTTGTAAATATGTATTTGTTGTTGTTGTTAGGTGCCACTGAGTCGTGTCCAACTCATAGTGACCCTCATAGGGTTTTCAATGGCAGATTGTTTCGGGATTGCCTTGGGAGTGGGTTGCCACATCCTTCTCCCATTTTTGTGGTCCTGGGAATCAAACTCGGGACCTCAGAGACTGGAGAGCGGCACTCTACCAACTGAGCTAAATCCCAGCCCCAAATATGTATTTAGTAAATAGTAATTGCTTTTCCCATATCCTTCGTAAAGTCTCTCTTCTCTTGCTCCTATAAAAAAAAAAGTCACTGTTACAATTGCCAGATAAAGAAATAATCATTTTATCGTGCATCAGACTATGTCACAGGGATGTCACAATGCAAGGAACCTAGTATAAAAATTGGAGGACGGGGTTAGGGTAGCAGAGTGGGGTAGCAGCATCTAGAGCTGGGGTGTATTCATCCCTAGGTCTCAGAAAGATATCACTTTTGCCTTGGGACAAGAATAGTAGAGAGTGGTTCAGGCAGGACATGGACCCTCTGGCCAGTTTCCAGGCCCTTGTGCAACCAAGAGTGATGGGTGGTGTCAGGCCTGAGCTAGTTCCTCCTCTGTATTTGGGACAATTTGGAGCTGGGCATGTCCAAGGAAGCTCTTTTCTCCTAGGGGCATAGATTACTTTGGCCGTGGCAGTGGTGGCAGTTGGGCTTGGCTGTGGGTCCTAGAATGTGATCTGATTCACCTGTGTCACAGCCTGCAGAACTCGGGAGGGTCAGTTTTGAGGATCTCCCTGGCAGGTAGAAAGGGGAGGCTATAATTGGGCATATACTCACTGCCTCCTCCTTCCTGGGACAGTGCCCATCAAGCCAGCCAGTAGCCTGGACCCTCTGGTCCCTGGGGTGGGGATAGTGGCTCAGTGCTGTCTCTCAAGTGGGGTGGCCCTACTGCTCCTTTTGTCTGGTCTGGCTCTGTCCGTGAGGGATAGTATTTTCCCTGTTGCTGAGCCGGCAGCTGAACTGAGCCTACCAGAGGAACACTGGGCCCAGCTGGGCAGCTGTGGGGACCCTTGATCAGCTCAGCTTTCATCCACATCAGAGCCAGCCTGCCCAAGATTATCCCCACATTTGAATGTGGCTCCGGCATCTCACTTGGTTTTGGCTCCTTGGATGGACAGTGAGCAGAGAGCTTGGCTGGGGGCCAAGGGTGTTGACCTTTGTGAGGGAGGCGACACCAGGAGGCACAAACCACAGGCCTGGAGGATAGTTTCTGCAGGCCCAAGCCTGTATTCTGAATCTGGCACTTGACATTCAGATGCTGAACCCAGGAATCCAGAGCTTGGGGTTTCAGAGCCCCAAAGAACATTTCAGAGCTCAAGACCCTAAACCTTCAGCCTAGAGCCCCAGCCTGTGGGCCACCTGGAGACTGAGCTGTCAATGAGGTCATCCGGTGGTTGGGAGCCCGGCTGAGAAGCAGTTAGGTCTGTGAGTGTCCCGTGCACAGAAGACGGGCTGGGTTCTTGACGGTTTCGCTGGTGTGTGGGGTTAGGCCTCGGCTGCTGGAGCTCTCTCTTGGGGAATCTTCTACTGTATTTGTACCTGAGGCCTCAGAGACACGAGTAGCCTCTTGCCACGCTTGCACCAGTCAGCCTTCCAGCTGTCCACCTCTTACTCAGGGCCTGCTCTCCCTCTGCAGCCATGTGGGCGCCAGCCCATCTGGGTCTCTGGCTCCTGTTGCTTTCCTGCACCTTCCCTTGTAGCCAGAGCCCTTTTCCCAAGGCTCAGACCCAAGGAGACTTTCATTGTTTATGCCTTTGGGCACAGAGGCCAAGGAGGAGCTTGGCTCTGCTTCTCTCCAGCTGATGTGGGGCTGGTGAGCACGGTCCCCTGCTGTAAACAGGCCATGTGCCTCCTGCTTGTCTGCTCGCAGGATGGCTGGCGTCATCAAGGGAGATGCACCAGTAAAGGGCTGGGGGATGTGGTATGTGCTCACTACACTGTTCAGTGAGTGAGATGTTGGGGGTGGGGAGGACTCTCTTTACATAGCCCTTTCCTATCTCTGTGTGTATGAGATTTCCATTCTGTTTCATAGAGGACAGGGGCATGGCTTGCTAGGTGCAAGCTGGGATTTGATCCAGGATGGCAGTAACCTCATGTGGAGGCGGGACTGGGGGCTGAGGGTGGGGTTCTCCTTCCAAGGGGGAGTCTGCACTCTGGGGTGGGACCTCAGCCTTCTCTCACCCTCACTGCACCTGCACCTCTTGCCTGAAAGGTACCACAGAGGTTGAACATCCAGCTGCCATGTGAGGGCTGAAATGAACTCTTTGCCCTTGGCCAGGTATCTACCCATTCCCTTTCCAGGGAGTTTGAGAGAGAAGTTACCAGGCTGAAGTTACCAAGGGTCCCTATGTGTGTGTGGGGTGGACAGTTGTGAGCTCTTTTTTTCCAGGTGATGTGACTTCAAGATGACACCTGCCAGAGGGCCACCTGTTTCCCTAGATGGCAGAGTCCATAGCCACCTGGCTGTAACACTCCTTGTTACCCACCTTAAGTCTGAAAGTAGAAAAATGGACACAGATAACAGCGGAGTGGTCAGCAGTGGCCACGTGTAGACAGCCAGAGGCAAGAGCAAAGTCCCTTTGGTCAGTGGCAGCCACAAAGGCTCAGGCTTTGGGCAGGCCCCAGTTGGTTTCCTTGGGGTCGCCTGCCTGGTTTTGGCAATAAATAACGAGGACCCAAAAAAACCAAACCAAAACAAAAAATACAAACAGTATCTCTTGGGGTAGGTGGTGGGAGAGTGTTTAAATTATTGGCCTTCTCTGGGCCACTTAGGTGGTTGCCGGGCTCAGGCCAGGTGCCATCACCGGCACGTGTGCAACTCTACGAGCCGCTGGCACTGCCGGCACTTGACAAAGCAGCACCAGTGGAACTTGCAGCTGCAGCGTTCAGCCAGCTCCACCTGTGCCGTGTGGAAGCCGCGGCCACAGCACAGTAGCTCACAGCCATCAATGGCCTTGGACGTCTTGTTGCACGTGCGGCCCCGTGTGCCTAGCACACCACTGCGTATGTCCTGCTCGCAGAAGTCTGGGCTGGGCTCCAGGTACACTAGGTCCTCGTCTGTATGCGGCTTGAACTGTGCATTCCGGGGCACCAGCGCCCTGGAGGAGCCCACACGGCGTGGCTCCACCTCTGTGGCACCGTCGAACTTCTCCTTCAGCGCGTGGCCCACCTGGCGGAAAGGCGGCACGGCTCTCCAGCACGTCTTTACCTCACAGGAGCCTGACACCCCGTGGCACTTGCATTCCACCCGCATATGTGTCAGGATGGCCTGTGGGGAAGGGGTTGGGAGAGGGGCCATCAGAAAGTGGCAGCAGAGGTTGGAGAGGGGTCCCCGGTGGCTGATGGGGGCCTTTGGATGGGGGACACCATAGCATCAGGGCCCCCTTGGAGGCTGATGCTGTAGAATCAGAGGGATTACTATCCTGTGTCCTCTGTATTAAGTACCTACTGGATGCCATGCTGGGCTGGTAAGCAGTATTGGGGACAGGTGAATAAAATGTTATACCTATGCCTGGGCACTTGAGAGTTGATGGAGGAGAGGCACTAAAGAGCAGTGTCATATGAAACAGTGGCAGGTGATATGATGGGGAAGGACGCTGCTACGTGTAATCCCCTCGGGAACCTTGGGAGTAGGCATCGGGAAGGCAGACGGTGGTGTAGGTAGGCATGTAATCTTTGGGTTGAAAGAGAAGGGCCCAGATCCCAGCTCTGCTGCTGGTTGGAGCATGTGTTTAAGACAGAAGGCAGGATGCGTGCACACATGTGTATGGATGGGGCCGCCTACGCTGCTGTGTGATACCTGCCCCTCCAAGCCTACAGAGGTGCCTGGTGCTGGTGAGAGCCCAAACGACATTTCCTAGGTGGGAGTGTTGTGGGGACCTTGCTGTGTGTCCCTACCCCAGCACCAAGGGGGTTAATGCCACGCTACCTTCCTGCCGGCCTCATTGTTGTGGAGGTTCATGAGGGCTCGGCTGGATGAGGCCCCCTTGCTTCTCTCCCGCACGTCCACAAAGGACTGTGAGAAGGCCACACCGTAGGCGATGTTGTCTGAGCATCCTGACCACTGGAAGCCTGAGGTGTGGAGGGCACAGAGAGGGCCACTGTGAGTGTGGGCCAGGGCCCAGGCCCCTGCCCACCCCATCTCACGTCCTGTGCTTACCCTGTGGGCTGACCCCATGCACTGTCCGGTCACAGCCACACTTTTCCAGCTCTCCACTGCTGCATGCCCGTGTCACTGCAAAGGCCACGCCTGCTGAAGAGATGGCATACACAAAAGCCGCCTCCCGAGTCCCTGTGGGAGGTAGAAGGAGGGCAGGGCTGGGTCCTAGGGCTCCTCCACCCCCTCCTTGGAAGGGGGTTGGTATATGGGGCCTACTGGATGCTGGTGCCCAAGGACAGAGCAAGGCAGGCAGAAATCCCGTGTGCCAGGCCTTGATCAGGTGCTAGCTCGGATCACACCAGTAGCTGAACCTATTTCCTGTGCCCTGGGTACTGCTCACACCTTCACGCATGCAGACGGGGGCAGCCTCCCAGCAGCCCCATGAAGCAAGTGCTGTGATCATCCACATTTTACGGAGAGGTCTGGTGACTGTCATAGCCAGCTGGGCCAGCAGACTGCCTGGCTTCAGAGTCTGCTTGGCTCCCATACCCTCGGCACTGTTCTCATCACCTCTCCAGAAGACAACTGATGGTCATTTTATGGAAGACCAAGCAGGCTCAGAAGGTGAGCTGACTGACCAGGGCTACAGAGCTAGGAAACAGTGCTGACCTGCAGCCCAGGTCTGGCTCCCACTGGTGACCTGCTCCCCAGCTGGCCCCTCCAGGCTCTGCGGGGTTCCTCCTTGGGACCCTGCCCTGGCCCCTTCCTCTGAGGCTGGGCACATCTTGCCTCCAAATGACTTTGAAAGAAGGCCATAAATAACAACAGCTCCTATTGTGGACCCTCCTACTGATGACTGGGGGGCCTGTCACACATAAGCCCTCAGCCCCTGCTAGTGCGACGCATCTCCAATGGACAGTGACATGGAGGTTCCTAGGGGGGAAGGGTTTGCTCCCTGTTATGTAGCTAGGAGGCGACGAAGCAGGACTCACTCCAGTGTAGGTCCGCTGGCCTCCCCTGTGCAGCGGTTCCGTCCTGCCCATGGCTGCTCAGCAATTCTATTTTGGTGCCGGCCCTCCTCCCCTGCCTGAATGGATGTTTTTATCCTCCTAGGAACTGCGCCTGGGGGTGTAGCTGTTGTGGAGTTTCTTTCTGGGGGTGAGGTGGGGCAGCGTGAGCAGTGTGTGCCTGCCGACTGGGTATGTGACCAGACAGCAGGCCTTGCTCCTCTCAAGGGCCCTGTGAAGGCCTCTGTGTGCTGTGACTGTCCTTCTGTCTTTCACCGCAGGGTCTGTGTCCGCAAGGGTGGCGGGGGCAGCCTTCGGCCCCATGGTTGGCAATTACCTCTGCGACACCCAGGCCTGTGCTCCCAACTGCCCCAGGGAACAGTCACCGTGGTCAGATGGGAACAATCACCTCCTCTGTGCCTGTCTGCGAACAGAGACAACCTGGACTGAGCACTGGGGTGGGAGGAAGCTGGGCCCTTGACACTCCCAGGGCGCTGTTCTTGGTACAGTCCTTAAGCTGGGGATACCGCCTACCACCCTCTCCACTGCCTACTCTCTACTTGGCCATATTGGGCCTGGACTGGGGGTCTTGGCTAGAGCAATGGGGCCTCGACAGCCTGGGATGGAATCTTCTCCAAGTTAATTGAGGTTAATAGCAGGCTCATGTTGGTTGGTTTTTTGCTGTGGCCGCCCAAAGAGAGGCGACTTCAGTTTCTGGTATTTCTGGTATTTCCAGGCCTGAACCAGCACAAATCTTTGCCCCAAAGACCAAGGGGGAAGGGAAATCAAAGTAGGAGATAGGGCTGATGGGGCTGGTGGGTGGCCTCAGCTTGGCCTTGCATGGTCCTTTCTTTTCTGCTTCTCTTGGCTCTCAGGCAGCCCCTGGCCCACTCCAACTCTAGGTTGACCACTGCCCCTAAGTGGAGTGGTTGTTGGGGTGTGGGCCTCCCTGTGAGGTTGATCAGGGAGACTGCTGTCTCATTGAGTAATCCAACGCCCATCTGTTAGAACGCCAGGTTGCCTTTGCCTTGGCCTCTCAGAAACAAGGACACCGTAATATTCTCATAATATCCACTCCTTAGGGTGGTGCGAAAGGAGGAGACTCTGGAAGAAAGATGATAACAAAAGCTACAGCTTAGGAGAGGGCATACCATGTGCTGGACATGGGCTGACCACTTTTCATATACAAGTTCATATATTATGCACAGACAGGAAGGTCACATGGTAAGTGAGTCTAATAGGGCTTTATCTAGCCCCCAAAGCTTTACTCTTCACAGGTCCTGCATTGTCTCTCTCTCTTTGTTCTTCTTTTCTTTTTCTTTTTCCTTTTTTCAGTACTGGGGGGTTGAACCCAGGGTCTTGCACATGCTAGGCAAGCATTCCACCACTGAGCTGTACCTCCAACCCCCTTTTTATTTTAAAACAGGGTCTCACTAAGTTGCACAGGCTGCCTCTAGCCTTGAACCTGCAGTCCTCCTGCTTCAGTCTCCCAAATTGCTGGGATTATATGCATGCACCATGCTACCCAGCCCTACATAGTCTCTTTTTTTTTATTCTCGGTACTGGGGGTTGAACCCAGGGCCTCGCGCCTGCATGCTTTGCAAGTGCTGGACCACTGAGCTGCACCCTCAGCCCATTTTTGTTTTTACTTTTTTGAGACAGGGTCTCTCTAAATTACGCAGACTGGATCTGATCTCGAACTTGCAATTCTCCTGCCTCCACCTCCCAAACTGCTGGGATGACAGGCGTGCGCCACCACGCCCTGCCCTACACTGTCTCTTAAATACAAAGAGCTTCCTGAAGAAAGCCTGGGTGGGTATGCTAGTGCTGCCTCTACAGGCTGACTCTCGTATGTTCCCCTCCACCTGTGGTCATGGTCTTCCTGGGACCGCAGGCCCTCTTGCTCGCCTGCCTGCCACATGCCATCAGAACTGGGCTAGTTTTATCTTCCAGTTGTCTCGTGTGTTTGTATGGCCTCTGCAGCCCCCACGGACGCCCAGTCTGCAGGTACCTCTGCAGGACACCTCCTCAGAACTCCTGTAATGTATGTGGCAATTAGAAGGGGCAGAGCGGTCACCAGAGGTAAAGACCCTCTCCCTCTCATTAAGTCTCATGGATGCTAATCCTGAGGACAAAGGGGAGAGCACAGGTTTTTGTGAGGTGCGTCCTGGGATGGAGGAACATTGGGGGGAGTCCAGCCTGGGGTGTCGGTCAGGGAGCTGTTGGTGAGTGGGTGGACACAGGAGTGGAAAGACAGGCCTGCGTCTGAGCCTCACTTTGCTATGACCAATGTACCACATCACCTCCCAACCATGACAGTCAGAGCCTGCAGGGCCTCAGGTCTCTTTGCTGTTCCCCTCTGGGGACAGCAACTTGATCAAGGTCACAGTGAGAGGAGACAGAGGCAGGAGGAGGCCTAGTCCTGTCTCCACATGGAGGAGAGCAGGAGAGGAGCTTCTGTTACCTTTCCCGCTCTCCCCATCCTGCTTAGGCCAGCCCACCTCAAGATCCAGCCCACCTTTGCCAGGCTCGTGGTCTCCCTCTCACCCCTAGATCCTGCCCTTCATTCGACACAGACTTATTGGTTACTGACTACACGCAGGTGCTGGGCTAGGCACATGGATTAGGCAGTCACTAAAAGGTACAGGAGCAGTCCCTGCTTTGGCCCTTAACACCTGCCAATTTCCCACACTCCTGGCTTCCCTGGACATCATTTTCACTAACTTTCTGGTAGGTCTTTCAGCCTCGAGCTTGTCACTTGGTCCTAACTTCTACACTGGCCTGTTATATCATTACTTCTCTGTCCTGCCTCTGAAGACCAGGAGCAGGGGTAGCCTCCACTGCTTGGGAGTCAGAGCATGGACGTGGGCTGTGAGCCTGCAGGCAATGGTGGCAATAGGAGACTCCCCAGCCTTGTGGAAGTCAGTCAGCCCTTCACAGACATCGCCTCTCAGAATCCTAGGAGGCTAGCCCTGAGTCTGTCCCCATTTTACAGGAAGGAAGACGCTGAGGCTCATGGAAGACATGGCGCTTGCCTGAGATCTCAGCTTGCAGGGCCAGGATCTGGGTCATCAGCACCCTGGGCTCCCTGGGCCTCCTTCCCCAGCTGTGACACAGAATGACATCACCAGCTGAGAGCTGTGCGAGGATGATCTGAGGAAGGCAGTCCACAACAGGCTCTGAGCAAACTCAACAAACAGGGCTTCTTTTTTCCTAAGAACAGCCTGGCCCTAGAATATGGTGTGTTAGCATCTGAGGCCAGGACCTCAGCCAGACCCTCCCTCCTGAGAGTTGGGGATGAGAGGCCTGCCCAGACTGGCAGTCACTGCTGAAGAGGACAGCACAGGTACAGATGAGTGGGACTTCTTGGTCAGAGCCTACACAAAGCACTTCCTATGCACGATGTCGCTGAATCATGGTGACAGCCCTGAGGTAAGCCTGTGACAGGTGGGGACATCAAGGCTCAGGGGAGTGATGTCACCTGTCCAGGGCCTGCCTGCCCATGCTTTCCTGCCACCTGCCTCACCAACCACGCCTGGAATTTCCCAGAGCCAGCGCTTTGCTATCAGGCCGCAAGATGGACAAGTCCTTTACTCCTTGCTCGGGGGACCACCTAAGAGTGTTCCAAGAGGAATTTTACCTGCGAAGAAAACTAGACACAAAAGAGAGCAGGTGGATGAGCGGGAAGAACCTACTTGTCCTCCACACACCATTGGCATCTGCCTGCTGTAATCGGCCTGGTTTTAGGGTGACCTGATTCAGCTCCAGGGGTACTGGGCATTTAACTAAGCCACCTGGACTTTGATGCAGAGCACCTTCCACCAGGACTGGTAGGATTCTCATGTCCCCCAAAAGTTGTTAATGGGGCTGGTCCCCTCCTTGGCTCCGGCCCACAGGTGAGGAAGGTACTTCTCCACAAGGTCCTGAGGACCCAGACTGGCTTGAGGTGCATGGACCCATACTTCCCCTTTCTTTGCCCCTTCAGTCCTGCCTCCAACCTACTTTTTGTCATTAGATGACATCCACTGACTTTCCTCCACAGCAGGCCTGGCAGTGCGCCAGGCAACAGGTACATGCATCATGACCCTTGCCTGGGAAGAGCTCAGGACTCAGTGATGGATGCGTGGGGTTGGGCAGGGAGACATCTCATGTTACTTTGGAAGGTGTAATGAAGCAATGTGCACACATGGCCGTGGTGAAAAGTGTCCGTGTCTCTATATAAATAGTAGTAAGGCAAGCGTGCTAAAATGTAAACATTTGGGAATTTAGTAATGAGTATACCGGGATTCCTTGTCCTATTTTTGCAACTTTTCTGTAAGTTTAAAATTATATCAAAACAAAAAATTACAACTGCAATGGGGGAGAGGATTCTACCCTCCTTGTAAGAACATACAGCCTGGCCGAGTATAGTAGTGTATGCCTGAAATTCCAGTACTCAGGAGGCTGACGGAGGAGGATTGCCAGTTTGAGGCCAACCTGGACTACATAGCAAGACCATGTCCCAAAAAACCAAACCAAACCTAATCAACAAAACCCATGGAGTCTTAGGCCAGAGGGAAGGGCTTGTAGGTATGTGTGTGGGCAGGTTAGAGGGAAGCGCTGAGCCATTTGAAAAGGGGTTGGGTGTGTGGAATAGAGATGTAGCATGTGTAAAGGCCCAGGGGTATGGCAGGCCTGATTTAGGAAACTCAGCTGATCTGCCAATCCATCCAAAACACTCTAAATGTCGCTGTGTGCAAAGGGCTTCCCAAGCTCAAGGTCTGCTTGATGAGGCTGGCTTTGGGGCCTCACCAACCAGGCAGCCCTGGGCTTGGGCATGGGCACTATCATCCTAGGACATTCTCTGCTACTAGGCTGCTCACTGGTCTCTGCTGCTTTTCAAGAGCAGCAGAGTTCAGCAATGCCAAGCGTGATCGTGCCTTTTTGGCTTCTGCCAGCTCCCAGGAGAATGGCTTCCAAATTTCTATCGCAGTTGGTTTCCAACAACATCTAAGTGGTTTGCTGTGAGTCCAGCAGCCTTGGCTGTCCAGGTCCACAGGTGCCAAGACAAAGACTTGCCCAGGCCACCCCATCCTGCTGCCTGAGCAAGGCAGAGGGGCCTGTTGACTCTCGGTGGCTCAGAAGTGTCAGCTTTGTGCTGGGGAAGGAGAAAAAGAGGCAGCCGGCTACAGCCCTTCCTTGAGGGGAGGCTGCACCCAGAGCCTCCAGAAGAGCCTTCCACTTTCACGGGACCTTGGCATCCTGGGCTGCCTGCCTTGGGCTTCCTGCCCTCCTGCTGCTGGTCTCAGCTGAGGGCCTGCCCCCAAGGGAGAGCCTTCCTTGAGCACCCCAGGCCTGGCCAGGGGAGGCGTCCAACTTCCTGTCCTGTCTGGTGGTGTTTTTATCACGAGTGATAGCACAGACCCTGCAGCAGGACTGCCTGGGCTCATGTCTTGGGCCTGCCACTTTCTAGTTTTGTGACCCTGGGCAAATTACTTAACCTCTGTGTGCCTGGGATTCATTTACAGTGTGGAAGCCTGTCTCAAAGGGCCCATGAGTTAATGCTTCTTACAACACTTAAAGCAATGTCTGGCCCATGGGTAGTGCTATAGGTCCGTAAGCTACTCCTCCTACTGTGCCATGGCTGGCTCACTTGGCTGTGAGCACCAAAGGACAGGAGCTGGGGCCGTTTATTGCTATGTCTCAGGGTTGAGCATGCCAGAGGGGCTCCATATGGCTTGTCACATGTACAGATCATGAAATGGGTTCAGCTATCCAGGGCTGAGCATCAAGGTGGGAAGAGCACTGGGCTGGTTTTGGGAGCCCCAGATAGACACCTGACCCTGCTCTTCACTACACCTGGAGCCTGGGCCAGGTCAGATCTGCCCGCTGCCTGAGCCCTCATGCTCCTTCCCCAAAGATAAGCTCCATGCTCCTGACACTCCATGAGTCCGGAGCAGCAGCAGCAGCCTTTGCTGGCCCGTCCCCAGCCTGTGTCTTGCTGGGTCATCCCCCATCTGGTGCCTGCTCTCTCTCTATGTCCTTTACACACCCCTTTGGCCTCTTGCTGCTTCTACTTCTCAGCTCCAGGAGCCATGGCACAGGCCTGTCATCCCAGTGGGGAAGCTAAGGCAGGAGGATCGCGGGTTCCAGGGCAGCCCCGGCTACGTAGTGACACCCTGTCTCAGAAAACCAAAAAGCCAGCCAAACAAACAAGAAACGAGACAATCCCAGCCACTCCCGGGTGGGTTGTTCCCCAGCCTGGGCCTGCACGCTGGCCCCCTGCAGTCCCCGCCCACTTCCCTCACCTTGCGTCACCACTTTGCCAAAGACGGGGAGGGAGTCGAGGGTGGAGCAGTTCCAGCGCCGGTTCCGGAACTGGTACTGGCATTCCTCGATGGCCAGCTGAGCGCCGCGGCGCACGGAGTCCATGACCTCCAGGTTCCGCTTGCACATCTGGACCTGCCTCTGGATCAGGCCCTTGAGCTTCTCACACGTCTCCTCCTCGGAGATGCTCCCCACTGAGGACAGCTTGGCCAGGTACCTGGGGAGAGGGAGGAATGCAATGCAGAGCCTACTCTGGCGCCCGCCTTCCTCCTGCCATGCCAGGCCTCTGGAGGCTAGCTGGTCCCTGCCACTGCTCCTGGCCCCCACATGTCCCTCGATCCAGGGACAAGCTTGTTTCCCCCAGCTCCAGGGCCTGGGGATCTGTGTCTGACGAGTAGCCTGAGGCAATGAGGCAGGAACTGCCATTTGTCTGCTGAATGAAGGAGTGAATGAATGAGTGGTGACCGAGTTGAAAAGTAACATAGAAAGTCCTGTTAAATCATGGAAAAATTTTATGACAATGATAAGAAGAACTGACTTTTATGGAACGTAGTCAAGACTGCGCTTAGTACTTTAGGTGATTTCATTTCATCCTCCCAGCTAGCCGACACCCCCTCCCCCAAAGAGAAGGAGACTGAGGCACAGACAGATGTGCTGCCTTGTATGCAAGCTCACACAGCCAGTGAGAGGTAGGGGCGGACTCCAAACTGGTTTTGTCCATCTGCACAGGCTTTGGTAGCAGCAATATTCTATGTGACTCAAGGACTAGACCCAGCACTATGGGCAGAAGCTGCTGGGAACCCAGCTCGCTCAGCCAGAGGACACTGGCTGAGATTGGTGGGCCGTCTCCCCCGCCCCTGGAGGTGTGCAAGCAGCAGCCGAGTTCTGTTGCTCAGGCATGTGGGTTGGACCAAGAGGGATGCTTCTCGAATCTGGCTGTGCATTGGAAGCACCTTCGGGGTTTGTGGAAAGTGCAGGCACTGGGCCCTGCTTCACATGGGGCTTGGTGCACATGAGTTTTGGACTTGACCCCAAGTGCAGCTGGGGATCCACTGGCCTGGAGATTAGTGTTAGGTGAGCATCTGTGATGTTTTCCGCTGAGTCCAAGCAGCCTCAGCCTGGGAACCCACAGTCCTCCCCACTGTGGCATCAGCCCCTGGACAAGTTTCTTTGGCCCCCTATTGTGGGGCAGGGTCTGGCTTTCCCTATCTGTAATGGAGTAATGGCTCCCATCCCAGAGGGCTGCTGCAAGGGATGGACGTGACTGGGTGGTGACACACCCGGCTGTCAGCGGGCATGTCCTAGGAACCTTCCCTGGCACAGCGGTAGGAGGTGGGTGGTCTCAAGGCGAGGAAGCCCAACCTCCCCTCACCCCACTCCTGACCCTCCCTTTCCTGTCTACTGGACTGGTAGGGTCCTGACCAGGCCCAGGCAGGAGAGCAGACAGCAGAAAGATGGCTCAGAGGCAGCCCTGTTCCTCTGCCTGAGTGCCCCCTGCTTCAGTGGCCAAAGGACAGGGTCTCCTACCGAGACAGTCCCACCTGTTGATCTTGGCCTGCAGGGGGCGCCAAGAGCTCAGCTACTGGCAGTGGGCCAGGTCCATGTTCTCAAGGCCATAGGTGTCCTTCAGTGAAGGGAAAAGGAGTTGAGTCTAACTTTGGATCTTTGCTGGCTCCCACTCAGGCCTGGACTCTTAGATAAGTGTGGGGGCCCTTATTCCCTCTGTGATGTGGGGGCACGGAACTGGCTTGTTACTAATTAGTCCTCTGCTCCCTCGGCGTCCAGCTGAGCAGGCTGGACCTGGCCGTGCTTGGCCCTGGCCTCTGCTGAAGCGGGAAATTCAAGAGCAGAGGTTCTCTGGCAGGAGGAGCAGGCTGGGAGGCCAGGCGCATGGTGACCTGGGGCAAGTCCCCTCCCACTTGTCTATACTGGGTATAGGGAGCCTTGCAGGGTGCAGTTAACAGATAAGTCTCTGCAGCATTTTCTGCTGTCAGAATCAGTGGTCTTCCTCCCACTGGTGTGTGTGTGGGGTGTCCAGGCCTCAAGGGCGTGTGGGTCCCATACCAGGCTAATAGCTGGCACCCTTGCTGTTGAACAAGGGGAGAGATGGGCCCCAGGAGCCCTGCACTACCCCCAGGCTTGGAGCACAGTGGGGAGACAGGTTGAAGTGACAGTCCAGGGGCTTAGGGAGCTGCTGTGCTGCTGTGGCTGTGCGTCACCAGGATGGTGTCCAGGAAGGAGCCAAGAGACTGCTTCCGGCAGCATGGATGCCCACTGCCCATCCCTGCCTTCACCTGGCACAACAGCTGCCCCTCCCATGCACGGGAGGCCTGGCCCTTCCACATCCTAGGGACTTGTCTGGGTGCAGGGGGCTGGGGGCCAGAGCTGAGTAAGAGCTGGGCATGGGCTAGAGACACTTAGAGCCCAGGCATCCTAGGCCTTGGCTGGTGCTGTTTCTGCTGGCTTGTCCTCTGTAAGGGTAGTGCCTGGCCCCATTTTACAGATGAACAAACCAAGGCCCACAGAGCCGAAATGACTTGCCCAAAGCCCCACAGCTAGGGAGAGCAAGCATTTCCGATTCTTAACTCTTATTTTCTCCATATTCAGCTGTGCATCTGCCTGGCTGGATGGCTGGGGAGCTGACACCTCACCCTGTATCATGTCTGGCCTCATAAATGGTATGGTGCATAGAAGGTGTTCAATAAATGCTTGCAGCATAACTGGAAGACTTTGTCCTCACGAGGTACCCCCTGCTCATCTCCTTGCAGAGGCAGGGGAGAGCAGGGCTGAGGAAGGAAGTCTCCCAGGGCTTGGAGACTGTAGGTCCTCCAGAGTCCCCTCCCAGTGCCCTACGTGGCTCAACCTTTTCCCCACAGACATGTGTGCCACTGGCTGACCCGGGCTCAGATATCTACTGCACAAGCCGTTTCTTGGGGAGACAGCCAGGACCTGGTGGGGATCGGCTGCCGCTGGGCTGGCCCTGCTGCGGAGGCCTCCGCCATCCTGCTTCTCCTCCCGTCCCGGTTGTGCTGCCCTGCTTTAGGCTTCTTCCTGCTGCTGCTGAGTATGGACTTAGCAATTTGCCACCTGCTGCCCTGACCACCCAGGACTCCAGCCACGGCTGGCCGTGCCATCGATCAGGTTACCCCAGCAGCCCAGGCTGCCCCTGCAGCCGCTGCCAACCAGCTCGTGCCCCGTCTTCCCAAATGGGGGCTGCAGGTCCTGCAGGCTCCTCCCAGGAGGCCCTCCCAGGCCCTGGGAGGCTGGAAGGCCCTGGCCCTGCCAGGGAGATCAGATCCTCTCGGCCACCTGCTGTTTTCATTAGAAACTAAAATTAGCTGGGCTTGTCCCAAGCTTTTCCAGGTTTGCCTGCCTTTTTAAACAAAATGTACAAATTCCTAGCGGGGAAGCTGCACCTTGCGCCTCCTCCCTGGCTCTCAGCCTCTGTGTCCAGAGGAGAGGGGAAAGGAAAGAGCTGGAGCACACGGGGGAGCCAAGCAGGTCAGTGTCACTGGGCCTGGGCCTGCGCTGGCCAGGTGGGGGCTGGGACGCCAGCCCAGGCCTCTCTGCCCCCTCCCTTTGGCCTCCTCGCCTGGCCGCATTTAGAGCCTCCTCAGGAGTGGTTGTGCTGGTGATACCAGGGAGGACGGAGGCCAGGCGGCGGGAGGGGAGCCGGAAGGAAGCAAGTGTCTGCAGCAGAGAGCTGCCTCGGGGGTACGGCCAGGTGAAAGCAAGATCACCGCAGATCCCGCTGACGAATGGGGAGGGGCGCTTGGTTCCCCGCATCCCCGCCACCCCTAGTCACTTCAGATCTTCGAATGTTTCTTTAACCACGGTCTGAATGGGCTGCTCTCGTGGCTACGGTGTTCCCGTCCCGGGTTCCCTTGTCCCTCCTCGTGGCAGTGTGGTGAGGGCATATGATGAGGGGTGAACAGCCTGGGTCAAAATCCCATCTCTGTGTCACTTGAGGCCAGTTGGCAAATGTCTCAGGGCCGCGGCATGTTGGTCTGTAAAGTGGGGACACTAGTGGTTCTCAACCAAGGAGGCTTAAATGGACCACGCGTGCCCAGGGCTGGCGCTCTCCCTCCACAGCACCATCCACATGCTGTCTGTGGGCCCATCATGCTCGCCCTGCCTGGGAACCCAGCCACGGTCCCTGAGGCTGCGCCCTCTGTTCTTTCTCATTGGCCAGGCTCTCTCTTAGGTCTGGGCCCCGCCTTCTCAGGGAGCACCCTGCGGTTGGGACACTTTCCCTTGGACAGCGGATTACTTTGGCCCCATCAACTGCAGATTTTCAACTGGCTCTCCAGGTTGCAGACACAGTGTCTGCAACAATGGGCTTAAACACAAATAAGATGGGGTGCCTGGCATGGAATC
Source organism: Pedetes capensis (assembly GCA_007922755.1). Taxonomy (NCBI): domain Eukaryota; kingdom Metazoa; phylum Chordata; class Mammalia; order Rodentia; family Pedetidae; genus Pedetes; species Pedetes capensis. The sequence goes on along the minus strand of VMDO01007145.1, from coordinate 17,393 downwards.
GGGGAATGTTGTGTTCCGCTGTACATAGGGTCGCTGTGAGTCAGACCTGACTCAATGGCACCTAACAACAGCTACTCCAGGGGAGATCGCAGAGTTAGAGAACGTGTTCCCAGTGCCTCGGACCCATCTGTCCCACCCTGCAAGGACCAGGCATGGGGGATGGCCAGGAAGGGATGGTGCTTCCAGGAGACCTGGAACGGTGGACAGTGGGCTGTGAAGGGCTGGGCCGTGGTGCCCGGGAAAAGCTTGGGTGTGCCAAGGGGATGTGGAGCTGTTTGGGGAGTAAGAGGTGACGGGAAGCAGGGACCTTACCTTCCCCTGTCACCTGTGCCATCAGCCTGTGGGCGTGCATCTCCACCTGCCTATATTACAACAGCGCAGGGTGCGCCACACAGCCTCTTCCCCCAACTTCACAGACGAGGGCACTGAGGCCCTGCAGTAGCTGCCAAGGTTGTGCAGTCGTTAGGCGTGGTCAGGATTTGAACACAGCCATTCTGGTCCCTGAACCTGGGTGCTGGCTGCGCAGGCCCCAGAGATGACCTGGTGTACTGAGGGCAGGACAATTTGGTATCAGCAGACACTGACCTGAGTGAGGTGACTCCATTTTTCCCTGGGCAGGTCTTTGCAGAGTCCCACGTCTTTCTGAATGCCAGTGAGGGTGTCAGAGTGCTGTTAGGAATGCGGGGTGCTGGGGAGAGATGTCTTGGTGGTAATGCGACTGCCTGGGCAGCGTTGTGCAGCCTTGTGGTCTCTGCAGCTGTTGTGGCCACAGAAGGAGGTGTTGCCACTGGCTGGAACCCCTGGCTGCCAGGCGCCAGTGTTGGAGACAATTGTAGTGGCTTGGGGGGTGGTGGGCTGCCCCTGCCCACCTTCTTCACAGCCTTAGTGTGACTCTGTCGAGGGTTCTGGACACCCAGGCTAAGTTCCTTGCCCCCCCACCAGGTGTTTGCTCAGCTGGAAAGAAGTGCTGGCCTCTCCAGGAGCGCACACCCCTCTTCTCCACCTCTTTCCTTCTTCCTGTCTCCTGAGACCCCCTAGCTCCTTTTATGCTCCACCCTCTAAAGCTGCTGCACCCCATTTCTGTCTCTATTTTCCCCATTTCTATGACTTCCAAGAGCCTAGTACACCAGCCCCATGCATTTTATGCTTGAAGTCTCTAGATCCCCCACTTCCTATTTGGGAGCCCCCACCAATCCCCATTTCCTACCTCCCAGGGGACCAGGTGGCTGACTCAGGACCAAGAAGGAGCCACTCAGACTTGGGCTGGGTGGGTCCAGCACTGTGCTAGGAGATAAGAATTTTTCCTGTTTCCAGGAGGCAGATGTCCTTGTGGGATAAGTGGGTTTCAAGTTTATTTGTATTATTATTATTATTATTATTATTATTATTATTATTATTATTTGTATGGTACTGGGGATGCTGAACCTAGGGCCTTGCCCATACTTTGCAAGCACTCTACTACTGAACTGCACCCCCAGGCCCTTTTTTATATTTTATTTTGAGAAAGGGCCTCCCTAAATTGCTCAGGTAGCCTCTGGCCTTGAACCTACGATCCTCCTGCCTCCACTTCCAGAGTCATTGGGATTACAGGCATGTGCCACCTGTCTAGGTGTCAAGTTTAAAGCACTTCCTGACCTCACCGTGGCCCCTGATGTGGCAGCAGAGCCTCTCCTTTGCAGAGACCCACCCAACCTTCAGCCCTAGAGATCCTTCTGTGACCTGTGGCCACTGACCTACTGAAATGTCCTCCCCAGCTGGCTGAGGGATCATGGGAGTGGAGACTGAGGGATGAGGAAACCCCAGCTGAGCCATTTGCAGCCACTGCTGGCTTCCTGGAGTGAGGCCCCGGTGGCTCCAGGTTGCCAGTGAGTTCCTTGGCCTTGACACAATCTTAGGGGAGCCTGTAGCTGAATCCCCACCCCTACCTGGCAGGCTAGGCTGGCAAACCATGTTGTTGTTAGGTGCTGTCAAGTTGGTTCTGACTCATAGTGAGCCTCATAGGGTTTTCAATGGCTGACTGTTTCGGGATTGCCTTGGGAGTGGATTGCCAGGTCCTTCTGTTTTTGCGGTGCTGGGAATTGAACTTGGGACCTCAGAGACTGCAGCACAGCGCTCTATCAACTGAGCTAAATCCCAGCCCCAGCAAACTATGGTTCTTCCCTTTTCCCAGTTGCTCTGCCCCTTCTTTACAGAGTGGCCAGGGAGGAGTCTGGGGCTGCAGAACTGTGTTCGTCTGCTGCAGGAAAAGTTCTGGGAAGACAGCAAGAGATCTGGGATGGAGTTCTGGCTCTGCTACGATAGCCTATATCTTCCTGAGAGCCCAGCACGGTGCCTGATGCCAGTAAGTGCCTAACATATTTGAAAGGGCAGACCAAGCACTCCCCTGCATGGAGCCTCAGGGTCCGTGAGAACTCCCTGACTCTGGAGTCTGTGATTCGTCCTCAAAGTCTCAGGTGCCAGGATGGTGGGGCACCCTTGACTTAGGAGGAAATATTCTGCTGTCTCCAGCTTTGGGGGAAAAATTCCTGGGACCTCACCCTGAGACTACAGTGGCGCAGGAACAGAGCGAGAACTCGGGTCTGAAGGGACCGTTCAGAGTCCCAGCAGGAAAGAGGTACTTCGAGATCCCTCAGTAATTCCCTGCAGCGAAGGAAGGAAAGGATGGGCCTTCGAAGGGTACATGCAAACTGTCCTGTCAGGCAGTCCCTCCCCTCCCTTGGGGGAGGAGGAGGAGAAGGATGCATCCTTCCTCCTGCCTCCCACCTCCCTTCCTCTGTGCAGACCGGGTTCCTTCCACTGTAGGGGTTCTGACTTGGAGGGGGACTTTTAAAACATAGTGGTTTCAAGTTTGCCAGGAGAGTAGGGAGGTGGATAGGGGTTGCAGGGGAAGGGGGAGCTGGAGGGGTCACGGCAGAGAGGGAGCCTTCTCCCAGGGCTGGCTGAATCACAGAAGATGCGGCTCAGGACTCAGAGATAAAAGCTGGCAACTCCTGTGGAAATCTGGGAAGCAACTGCAGGGTCGGGTCGCAGCTCCGCCTCCCAGCTGCGTCTGCAGAGCAAACCAGCAGCAGCTCTTGCAAGCTTGCTCAGCAGAGGGATGACCGGAGGGGCCAACGGCAGACGCTGTCACCCCTGCTTGGGGCTCCCTGGCCAATCTGTGCCCAGTTGGCTCAGCCCAAGCCCTTCCTCCAAGAGGGAGGAATGAGAGGAAGAGGCTGGGTGCAAACACTCATCTTCCCAAGCGTACCCACAGGGTCTGAGTTGGGCGAGTTTCAACAGGTTTGGGGAGCACTGTCTTGTCAGAGGCTTGCTGAGTTGCTCAATTGCTAATCCAGGGTTGAGGGAAGAAAGTCAAACCGTAGCAGACAGCTGGGTCCTGGCTGCCGCCTGAGCAAACCCCTCAGGCACAGCTTGGTCCTGAGTCCCCCCAGCCCCCGTGGTTGGGGGAGTAAGTGAGAAAGGCACAGGCTGGCTGAGGAGGGAGGGGCAGGGCTGCAGATCTGCTGGAGATAGCCACACTTCCGGCACCACTGCAGCACATTTTAGTATCACCCTAGCCTGGTGCGGGGGAGCAGAGCCTCCTCCTACTAAAGGCCTTTGGCAATATCCAACCCTCTCTAGGGGTCAGGCCCTTCTTTCAGGCATCTGTCAAGCAGCAACTGAGCCCCTACCACATGACAGGTATGTGCCAGGCAATATGGGGACACCCAGAGGTGGGTTTGCCGTGGCCTTTGCCTCCTAAGCAGCAGAGGCCGCATTGTGAGCTATGCTATATGTAACAGAAGGTGGTTCTCCAGGCAGGGGCCCAAACCGTGAGACTTGGGCATGTGAGAGCAAGACAAGTTCAAGTCCTGCTCCTTAGAAAAGTCCCTAGACTGGCCGGGCATGGTGTCGCACGCCTGTAATCCCAGCGGCTCCGAAGGCGGAGGCGGGAGGATTGCAAGTTCGAGACCAGAGGCGGTCTGCATAACTTAGCGAGACCCTGTCTCAAAAAGTGAAAAAACACAGGCTGAGGTGCAGCTCAGTGGTTCAGCACTTGCAGAGCATGCAGGCGTGAGGCCCTGGGTTCAACCCCCAGTACCGCAAAAAAAAAAAAAAAAAAAAAAAAAAGTCCCTAGACCTCCAGGCCTCTGAAGTGGGCTAGAAGTAACACACACCCCTCTCCTCTGAAAGTGGAGGGGAGCAAGGCTGTGTGGCTCAGCCAGGACCCTGGGCATGCAAGTGTTTTGTAAACCAGTCATTCTCCATGTGAGTGCATGTGAGGGTGCTTTTGGCAGGGATCCCCAATCCCTGGGCAGGTGTGAGAGGTGGGTGAGCGAGCAAAGCTTCATCTGTATTTACAAAATAAATGTAATGCACTTGAATCAGCTCGAAACAACCCCCCACCATGGGTGGAAAAAATTGTCTTCCACAAAACCAGCTACTGGTGCCAAAAAGGTAGGGAACATCTCCCTAGGGGACCAGTGGCAATATCTGCAGATACTTTTGGTTGTCATCTGGTAGAGGATGGTGCCTGTACTATGGCCTCTAGCGAAGAGAGTCCAGGGATGCTGCTAAACACCCTGTGGTAAACAGGACAGACCCATGACAGAGTGATCTGGCACAGACTATTAATGGAACCAAATGGGAAGACATCCTGGTGTAAACTGTAAAGTGCTCTGGGTGTGGTAGTGTCTGTAATTCACTGCCCAGAGCCATGCGAGCGGCTCCAAGGAGATGGGTTTTTACTATTTAGAGGGGAGGGAGGGCTTCTTTTCAGCTGGGGCCTGATGAGACATTTCCTGGGGGAGACGGGCCACATCTTTACCTGTGGAGCTGGCACGGCACCCTGGGCTGGCTCTGCCCACACTTGAACTGGGGAGTTGTGCCCCAAGTGCTGGGCCTTCCCCTGTCCATGGCCAGGGGAGTTACACACCCCTGCTAGGCAAGCAGGCGTGTGGGAGCAGGGCCTGAAGACGCACACCTGTGAGGCTCGGAGCCAGCAAGGCGCACGATGCTTCCCCCAGTGGCACTGAAGTGTGTTCTCAGCAATGAATCCTCTGCCCCGGCATGAGTTGCTCACGACCCAGGCTCGATCTCCCCAGCCCTGTGATGCTCTTGTGGGGCCCCAACTGGAGGGCAGGGGTTGGCAGTCTAGGCTTCTATTTAGGTAAAATCATAGGCTCTGGACAGGACAGTTTGGGACATACAGGGCTTTGGAGGAGCCTGCAGGCGCATCGTCCCCATCATCCCTATAAACAGGGCCATAGCTGTGCAGCTGGGTGACAGCAGTCCTCAGCTTCTGGCTGCTGACAGGGCTACTGTTTCTATCAGTGTGCCTGGCACTGTGCCCAGCATGTTACATGCATGGGTACACTTCTTCCCGCCGACCACCTCTATGGACCATTTGCACTGGGTACCATTTTACGGATGGGGTATCTGCGGCTCTGAGAGGTCAAGTAACCTGGCCAAGGTCACTCAACTGGGAAGTGGCAAAGCTGGGATAGAACCCCGGGCTATCTGTCCCAGAGGCCCAGGTCTCAACCAGTCTGGTGGCCCGCCTTTGAGTACAGCAAGGACTTGCTCTCCATGCCTCCTGGGCTTCTGCGGGGGCCCTTGCTCAGCCCACTGCTGCATTTCTCCAGAAACCCACAATAGTGACTCTTAGCTTATCTGTGCCCCCCCTTTCCCTAGTGCTTCCATTTGGGGTTCATAACAAGCCACTGAGGATTGTGGCCCAGAGAGAGGAAGAGGTCCTCCTAAGGCCAACCAGCCTGTGGCACAGAGTTGGGACTGAAACCCAGACCTCCTGACTCCTAGAGTACCACCGGTGCTGGGCAGGGGTGTGACTCAGAAACAGTTCTGAGCCTAGGTGTGTGGCAGGGCAGCCCCCCGAGGGCCAAGTCCATGTCTTCCACCAGGGGCTGGGCATGCCTGCATCTGTCCATCCCTCCCTCTGTGGTAGAAGCTGCCACTAGCGGTCAACTCACTCCAGGTACCAGACCTGGGCCTAGACAACAGTGCCCAGCTTCTCTGGCATGGCCCAGCCTCAGGTTGCAGAGCCCCCAAGCTACAGGAGGCTCTGCCCTGCCCAACAGCTACACACAGCGGGACACCTGGACAGGCCAGTCCTTCTGAGATAACAGACTGCACTGGCTCTGCAACCAGCCAGCTGACCCACCCTGAGTGGAAGCCTGTCTCCAGGTGCTGAGACCACCAGGCCTTGTCCCCCGCTACGTGCTTCCAGGCATCTTCTCTAGCCAAGCTGGAGGCCTGGCCCACTCTTGAAAAAATACAGTGCTGTTATCCTGCCTGAATGGTCAGCTGCCTGTCCAGAGCTGTTCTTTCTAGAGGCAGCTTTGGGTTAGACACCTCTGCCATTTACTAGGTAGGTAGCTTTGGGCAATTGCCTCTGGGACTCTGAATAGTCTCCTCTGTAAAAGGGGCTTTACATGTAGTCAGGATATACATAATGCAGTGGGCGTTATTAATGATGATGATTATTGTCAGGGTTTTCTAGCCTTAGGCCAAGTCCCCCTCTGTGACTGCCCCAGCTTGAGCTCAGCTCTCTGTCAGCTATAGAGCACGGACCCCATTCCACCCATTCCTGCTTTTGCTTCCCTGGTGTTCTACCTGGACCTCAAGATCCTGGGAGGCCAGGCTGTGACACCTGTTTGCCCCAGGGCTGCTCAGGCCCCTGGCTGGGGATGCGGGTAGATAAACACAAGGCAGTGAGCCTGGCCTGGCGGGAGGGTGCCCAGGGTCTCTTCCCCTTCAGAGCCTCTCTGGTCTGGGAGGGTCCTGGGAAGCCCCTTGCTTCCTCTTGCCTTGGGCTGAGCAGAGAGACCCTTGGCTTAAAGCCCCTGTGCAGCAGGAGGGAGCTAGGTCACCCTAGCAGCAGAGCCATCATAGTTGAAGAGAACAGGTTTGCCAACCTCTTCTCCCTCCAGGCTGCCCCTCCTCACCCGCCCCGCACTGTGCAGGATCCAGGCTCGGGAACTGAGCTGCTGGAATTCCCCAGGGCTTGCACTACCCAAAGCCAAGGTGCCTCCCTGGCTGGAGTCTTGGGTGTGAATGTGGCTGAAAGTGGGTGACGATTCCACCTGGGCTGTACTTGACTTGCTCAACTGCAGGACAGCTTCAGAGAAGGGATAGAGTGTTACTGCCTGGGAGGCCAGGCCCCTGGGTTCAGTTCTCAGCTCTGAGTTGAGCAAGTAGCTTCCTCTCCCCGGGCCTCAGTTTCCTCATCTGTAAAGGGAGCCAAAAGACTAGGCGCTCCTGAAAGCCTTTCCCTTGCAGATGTCACCATGTTTCCTGAGGGCCTGGGTCACATGCTTCAATTGCCACTTTTTCCCTCTGCCTTTTTGCAGCCTTCTGTGCAGGGCAGGTCAGAGCCACTTCTTATTCTTCCTGACGCTCAGCCATGTCTTAGAGACCCCGGCTCTGAGTCCATGCATGTAAGAGCTAGCTCCAGGGACCTCGGGCTCCCCCAGGTCCAAACCAGTTCCCATCCTCAGCTCTGCAACCCAGGCCTTGAGGGGTGGCCTGCAGGGGAGTAGCGGGAGGCAGTGGTGCCCTGGTTTCTGTACACCCTGCCACTGCTCCTGAAGTGTTAATCAAATTAAGGCTCCAAGAAAAACAAAAGCTCCACAGCCACTTTGGGCTGCCTTGGAGTCGCCTGCTCTCGGAACAGCTGGGAGAATTCCACATCACCTCGGTCCCCAAAGCCCTGGGTGGCTCTGACCCCAACGAACATACTCCTTCCAGTCAGCAGGGCCCTGACTGGCCACAATGACCTCATAGCAACAGCTATTGGACACTCGGGGCAATTTCATGGGAGATATTTGTTCTTTGGTCTTGATGCAGAGAGAATTTTTTCCTTTCCCGCTGTCTCCATGGAAACCCCAGCTACACTGTTGGCTATCCCCCTTCCCACCTCATGCTTTTCAGATCAATATTGGAGCCTGGCTCCCCACTGGCTGCCCACAGCCGATGGGGGCAGAGCCCTGGGCAGGAGAAGTTGAGGCCAGGGTTAAGCCTGGGGCACGTGTGTCACTGGGGAGGGATGAGAGAGACAAGCGTCCTCTTGCTTCTTGTTCACCCACTCACTGCAGCTCATCCCTTCAACCCTCCTTCCCTCAGCAAACCTGCACCTTTCCAGGGAGCCTCCCAAACGCAACCCAGTCAGGGAGACGCAGGCAGGTCACCAGCAGCTACCAGCTCTTCCTCCTTAGGCAAGACCCACGGAGGTGGGTGGCGGCTGTCGTCCTCTTTAAGGCTGGAAGGACTTTCTTCCCGCCCCAGGGAAAACCAAGATCTGGCCAGAGCCAGCCTCGGGCTCTCAGAGGCTCGATGTCCCGGTCCCTTCCCTCCTTTTATGCCTGGCTCCCGCCCCCCAACCAGAAACAGGTCCCTGCACGCCTCCAGCTCAGCCAGCCGCGCAGCGCAGCTCGGCGCGGGGAGCTCGCGCCCAGACTTCTCGGGATTAACCTGCTATTATGCCCCGGAGCCCTTCCCTGTAATGGGCTTCCTCGGCGACCTGTCAGCCTCGCTGGGCTCCGCCCGGCGCCCGGCACTCCTCCCGGCCGCCGCTCCACGCTCGCACCCCCTTGCTCCCTCGGGCGTCCAGGGCCGCCTATGGGTGCGGACACCGCCGCCTCTGGGCAGGAAGCCGGACTCGGGTGGAAGGGGACCCAGGGTCTCCAGAGGAAGGCCGGGGCAGTGGCGGTGGCAGCGGAGAGAGCGAGCGAGCCTCCCGTCCCGCAGCCGAGACACCTGCCGGGCGCCCCCGCGCCCGCTGCCCCGCGCCGCCTGGCACCGGCCGCTGCCCCCGGGGCCCGCCCCGCCCCGCTCCGCTCCGCCCGGCCCTGCCGGGTCCGGGCCCGACTTACAGCCAGTTGCTCGCGGCGGCGGAGAAGACGGCGAAGACGAGGAGGCGCAGCGAACGCAGGCACGAGCGGGGACTCATGGTGCTGCCGCAGGCGCCCGGCCCCGGGCAGCGGCTGCGCCCGCGGGGGGCCTCCCGTCGGGGCGGCAGGTGGGCGCCCCGCGGGCGGGCTGGGGCGCGGCGCCGGGCGCGGGCCGGGGCGCGCGCGGGGCTCTGCCTCCGTGCCTGCCGGCCGCCCTGCCCGCTGCTGCGCCCGCTGCCCGGCGCGGACCCGACTGTCAGCGCCGCCCCAGAGCCGGGATGCGGCGGCGGCGGAGGCGGAGGCGGGCAGGCGGGCCGGGGGCGGGCCGAGGATGGGGTTACCTGGGCGGGCCCAGCGGCCCGGGACACCCCCCGGGGGCGGGCCGGAGCGGCAGCGGCAGCCGCAACAGCCGCGGCCGCCGCAGCCCGCGGGGCTCGGCTTCGGGAGCTCCGCGGCCGGGCGCCGGGGGAGACTCGCGGCCCACGCTCGCTCCGGACGCGCCTGGCTGTGCGCCGCCTGGTCCGGCCGGGCTGGAGGCGCGTCGACCCGGCTCTCCGGTCCCTGCCCAGCCCTTGGGGACAGGCGGGTACAGCTCCCCCATCCCGCTGCTGCGGGCACTGCAGCGCCGCCTCCGCCGCGGCCCCCCTCCCGCCCCCCACCGGCGCCTGGGAGCTCAGATCCCGGACCGACCCGAGCGCGGCTGCCACTCGCGCGCACCCAGGCGCTTGCGCTTCGGGCGGCCAGGGTGGCGCACCCGGGCGCTCACTGCTGCCCAGCCGCCCCCGCCAGGCCCCTCCCGGCCTCCTGACCCGCGAGTCCTGCCGCCCAGCCCCTCCCTGGGCGCTCATCTCCCTCTAGCGTTCTGGGAGCCCGACAGGGCCTCGCAGCTTCAGGCAGCTTGGAACAGTGGCCGGAGGCTAGGGGAACCGAAACTTCGCTCTGGGCTGGCCGCACGTTCTGGGCGTGCCCGATGCACAAGGTCTCCCTGCAGCGCCCCTCACCTTTTTGAGCCTTCCTGTTCTCTCTGGAGAAGTAGACATACCACCCTGGGCCCGGGAGGGTGGAAGGAGCTTAGGAAGGCTCTTTCTCGGCCTTTGGTTTTCTTTGTGTTTGTTTTATTTCTCTTCCCACATCAGACAGATTCTGCCCCTAAGTCTGTGCCCGGCACAGGGACGGTGGTGGCCACGTTGCGTCATGAATGAACCAAGTGGAATCACTGCCAAGGCCTGTGCCTACCTGGTCTAGAGAGCTCAATTCCACACCAGGATAACCCATAGTAATTATCTGCCTACGGCAAGGCCACACCCTCTGCAGGTCTCTGATCTGCTTCTGGCCCCTCCTCAGCGTGCCTGGGGCTGCAGCCCATGGCTACTCAGAGCTGGAGGAACCTCTTGTCTAAAAAGGAAAATTAAAGCCCAGAGAGGGTGCACGACCTGCCTGGTCTCAAATAGGGGCTGGGAATAGAGGCAAGGACCAGGCCTCTGCCCTCACCACTGCCCCCCGCCCCAGGCTGAGTTTGGTTATGGAGTTGCTGGGCACAGTACAGAGGAGGGGCTCAGTGAGGGCTTGGCATTGAGACCGGGCAGACGGTGGCAGGAATTTGTGGAGCCCGGCAGGAATACAGATGGAAGTTCGCGTACCATATGCCTAAATATCTGCAGGTTATAAATCAAGCTAACAAAATATGGAATAAAATATGTTCTAGTCTTCTGCTTTGACAAACACACTTTCCTAACAACACAGAAGCTTGCATTGAGTGTGGGTGTCTCAGACTCCAGAGACCCCGCAAGGAGCGTGGTGGAGCAAGGATTTGAGACCCTGGTGCCTGGCCTGTGTTCTCCACCCTTTCCTACCTATGTCTTTGTTGGGCCCTCCAAGGGCCTTGTGCACACATTGGAATACCTCAGCCTGCATATGGAAGCTCTGTCGGCCTGTCCAGCTCTTCACCGGCCTGAGAGCTGCCTTTTAGGGCTGGACACACTGGTGTGCAGACTGTCCTCAGGGGGTGGGATCTGGGAGAGACCCAGCCATCGTGGAAGTGGGCTCAGGGTCACTTTCACGGGGAAGCCCAAGGGCCTGGATGTGTGTAACTCAGGGGAGGGGACACAGGGCCCAGACAGGCACATCCCCTTGGCCTCGTGGCCCTTCCAGGGATGAATCATTTGCTAGAGGAGGGCCAGAATGTGGGGTCCCCACGGTAGGGGCCTTTCTCACCTGGGCCTAAGGGTGGTACTGAATTACCAAGCAGTTTTGAGCCAAAGTATTCACTTCTTGGAGACTCAGTGTGGTATAGTGGGAAATAATATAACAATTATTATAATTAGTATATGGTAATTATCTACTGATTATTAATGGGTTATATTATAATCAATGGGCTGGGATTTAGCTCAGTTGGTAGAGCGCCGCTCTACAGTCTCTGAGGTCCCGAGTTCGATTCCCAGCACCACAAAAAATGGGAGAAGGATGTGGCAATCCACTCTAGAGGCAATCCCAAAACAATCAGCCCATTGAAAACCCTATGAGGGTCACTATGAGTCGGACACGACTCGACGGCACCTAACAATTATAATCAATGTTGTTGTTGTGTTGTTAGCTTCCTTCTTGAATGATATCTTTTATGTCATGCCACAACTCCTCTGGTCTCCTATCATTTGTGTCTAATGAATTAAACCTATTCTTGAGGTGGTCTCTGAACTCGGATGGGATATACTCAAGGTCATACCGTGGCTCTCGTATACTTGTTCTAATTTTCTTCAGCTTCAGTTTGAACTTGCATATGAGAAGTTGATGGTCTGATCCACAGTCAGCACCTGGTCTTGTTTTGACATTTTGTATAGAGCTTTTCCATTGTCTCTTTCCACATATGTAGTCAATTTGATTCCTGTATGTTCCATATAATCAATATATTATTGTAATAAGCATTATTATTTAAATATAAGATGACAATTATTTTAGAGTGGCCATATAATATTCTTCTAAACTGGGACATTTTAAGTTATGTTAATTATTATTATTTTTTTTGAGGAACCAACCCGGAGGGGTTGAACCCAGGGCCTCACGCATACTTTGCAAGTGTTCTACTACTGAGCTGCACCCCCGGACCATTTTTAAAAAAATCTTGAAGCAGTATCTTGCTAAACTGTACAGGCTGCCTCTGGCCTCAGATTTGCAGTCCTCCTGCCTCTGCCTCCTGGGTTGCTAGGACTACAGGCATGCACAACTATACCTGGCTCAAATTTTGACATTTTGAAATGTGATGGGGACCCTAACCTGAAGATTTGCTAGAGGACCAAGCATAAACCAGGACTGCCCTAGGAAACCTAGGATGTGTCATTCTGTTAAAATCCTAGCCTTGTATGCTGGGCATTTTTCTGAGTCCTTTGCCTGCTTTCACTTAGTCAAGCCTTGCAACAGATCTAGAAGTAGATGCCGTCCTTTCTCCCACTTCACAGATGAGGAAATGAAAGAAAGAAGCCATCTGCCTAAAGGTGGAGGTCACTTTGAGACTTAGGGGTTTAGGCTAGGGTCGCTGTCCCCAAGCACAGGCTCCTGACCCTTGGGAAGCTACAGGACCTTCAGTGTCTGTGTCCATCAGTGGGGATAATGTTCCCTGGCTCTCATCTCTTTCTCCTGGCTGCTGGGCCACCCACACGAGAATGTGGGCCGGAAGAGTCCTGTGAGTTGGAAGGAGCTCAGAGGGAGGGACATGGGAGCTGGGGCAGAGAGGCTCACCCCTATCGGTGATAAGGGAGAGGAGGGCCTTGGGCTGAGTCAGTGGAAAGTCTTAATGGGAAAGGCTCTTGGAGGAAGTGTGCTCTTCGGACTTTTCACACTGGCTCACCAGGGAAGATAGAAGTACAAATTAGTTAAGAAGTTGAATTGCCAACAGCTCTCTAATGTAGTGCCTGCCACTATCCCAAGGGCTTTGCCTCTATGAAGTTTTTGCTTTGGTTACAGTGCTGGAGATGGAGCCCAGGGCCTCGCACATGCTAGCAAAGTGCTCTACCACCGAGCTGCACCCCGGCGTTCTATTAACTATCTCATCCTGGCCACATGGTGGGAAGTAGATACTGCAGTTGGTCTTGTTTACAAGTGGTTCTAAAGGGCTTTAGGACAGAGCAACAACCCTGTGATACAGACACTATTATTCTTACTCTCATTTTGTAGATGGAGAAGGCAAGGTACAGAGGGGTTAAATGGACTGCCCATGTCACATAGCTAGCAAGCAGCACAGCCAGGTATAGATGCAGGTGCCAAACTCTTTCTGTCTTTGTTCACATGTGGGGATGAGTGTCTGGGTGCAGAAGGGGAAGGCTCTTAGGGTTTCTCTAGATTCCTTCTGCAAGTTATAGTAAGTGCTCAAGGCCTGGGGTTGGTGTTCCATTCTGCAGCTGCTCTCTGTGCCCAGAACCTTGAATGCCCCGCATGTCATGGAAAGTGAACACAATTATCCCCAACAGACTTGCTCCTTAACTTTCCGAGTGGCCCATTTTTAGAGTGAGTAAGAATGTGTTACCTGCAGCCGTAGCCCTGTGGCATCCGATCCCATTAGATCTCAGAAGCTAAGCAGGGTTGGGCCTGGTTAGTACTTGGATGGGAGACCACCTGGGAACACCAGGGGCCATAGGCTTGGGAGATGGACCTGGCAACCCACTCCCAAAAATCAATCTGCCATTGAAAACCCTATGAACAGCAGAGAAGCACTGACAATAGGGTTTTGCCTGTTGTATGTAGGGTCACTATGAGTCAGTACTGACTCGACGGCACCTAACAACAACAACAACAAGAAGGGTGTCTTTACTTATGAGCTATGAAAATTCACCAAGGAAGAAAAGCCAGCTAATTTATTTTATTTTGTCTTATTTATTGCAGTGCTGGGGATTGAACCTTGTTGTTGTTGTTAGGTGCCTTCGAGTCGGTATCCGACTCATAGCAACCCTCTGTACAACAGGGGAAACACTATTGTCAGTGCTTCTCTGTTGTGCATAGGGTTTTCAATGGCAGATTGATTTTTGGGAGGGGATTGCCAGGTCCTTCTCCCAAGCCTACAGCTTCTGGTGTTCCCAGGTGGTCTCCCATCCAGGTACTAACCATGCCTGACCCTGCTTAGCTTCCAAGATCAACGGGATCGGATGCCACAGGGCTATGGCTGCAGGGGGGATTGAACCTAGGGTTTTGCAAATGCTAGGCATGATCTATACCACTGGGACACACTCTCAGCCCTTGGCCAGTGTGTAACTAGAAAGTGTCTCCATTATCACCAGCTCTCAGGGGATGGATACAAAGCAATGTGGTTGGACTTGGCTCCAGTCCAGTCCTGGAAGCACCTGGTCATGGAGCATCTGTGTGGCTGGCACCTGAATTTTCAATCCAGCTTCTTGCATTTTTGTGATGGAGAAACTGAAGGCTTAGACTTGGGGTCTAGAGCATTCTTATGTTTACACATGCATTTGCAAGATCAAAAGGAGAGGTTCCAATCAGGATCTAGGTCATCATTTCTTTTTTGAGCTCTCTTCCTACCCTCTACCTAACACAAGGTCTTTGGAGAAACCATGATTATAACACTCTGAGGCCTGGCAGATGGATTTAGGTCTGTGATGCCAATCACTGTGGTTCCTCTCCTTTATTCTCAGACTGCTATGGGGCTGTAGGGCTAGAAGAAGGGTCCAGCAGTCAATGTACACACCTAGAATTTGCAGAATAAAAGTTCCTCTCATATATATATATATATATATATATATGTGAGATATATGATAGATATGGTATATATAATATCTATAATTGTGGCTTTACATTTTTTATTATGAAAATGTTCAAGTATACACAGTACAAATAGGTATTAATATAATAAACCCCTGCAGAGCATCTCCCAGATTCAACAACGATCAATATCTTGTCCCACTTGCTTCCTATAGTTTCGAAAATCTTTCCTGAATTACTTCACAATACCTGCTCAATATCATGCTGTTTCACCTGTGCATACTTCAGCACACATCTCCAGAACCAGGGTGTGCCAGAGCCTGCTGGTTCTGGCTGCTCAGCCCTGATGACACACTTTTCTTTCCAGCTCTGTGTTCAGGGGCATTGTGTTGATAGGTTGAAACAGGCCATGGTGGGAACGTTTAAACCACAGAAATTGGCAGGCGCTGTGAACCAGGCCCCCCACCAGCCCTCTCCACTCCAGGGAGCCAGTTGCTAAGCATCTGCCAGGACACTTTCTCCTAAACACGTGGGCAGTTTCTTACACAACCACCATGCTGTTCTCTCACCTAATGAAATGAACACTAACATCCTAATCAGAAGTCCCCAGGAGCTTGAAAAACAAGTCTTTTTTTTTTTTTTTTTTTTTTTTTTTTCAGTACTGGGGAACTGAACCCAGGGCCTCACACATACTTTTTGCAAGCACTCAGACACCGAGCCGTACCCTCAGCCCATTTCTTACTTTTATTTTGAGACCAGCTCTTGCTAAGTTATGCAGGCTGCCTCTGGCCCCCACCTCGCAATCCTCCTGCCTCCACCTTCTCAGTTGCTGAGATTAAAGGTGTGTGCCACCGTGCCTGGCAAAAAAACATATAGTTTTACAGATGGTTTGTCTAACCAGGATTCAGACAAGGTCCATCCATGACACTTGACATTGCTTTTTAAGTGTCCTCTTTTATTTATATTTATTTATTTATTTAAGACATAGTCCCATGGGGTTGGGAATTTAGCTTAGTGGTAGAGCACTTGACTTGCAAGTGTAAAGCCCTGGGTTCCGTCCTCCGTATGGGAAAAAGAAGGAGGAAGAGGAGGAGGAGGAGGAGAAGGAGCAGGAGGAAGAAGAAGAAGAGGAGGAAGAAGAAGAAGAAGAAGAGGGAGAAGAAGAAGAAGAAGAGGAAGAAGAAGAAGAAGAAGAAGAAGAAGAAGAAGAAGAAGAAGAAGAAGAAGAAGAAGAAGAAGAAGAAAGAAAGAAAGAAAGAAAGAAGGAAAGAAAATGAGGAGGAGGAAGAAGAAGGAGAAGAGGAGGAAGAAGAAGAAGAAGAGGAAGGAGGAGGAGGAGGAGGAGGAATAGGAGGAGGAGGAAAGGAAGGAAGGAAAGAGGAGAAGACAATGATTTGGTCTCACTGTGTAGCCCAGGCTGTCCTTGAACTCTCAATCCTCCTGCCCCAACCTCCCATGAGCTGAGATCACAGGCATGCAACATGATGCCCGGCTTGTTATGTGCCTTAATTTTTCCTAATCTGGAGCAGTGTCCCTCTGTCCTTGTGCCTTTTTTTGGTGCCCTTGGTTGTTGGTGATCCTCAGTTGGCCTGAGGGTCTCCTGTTCTGCACTGCCTGTTGGTGTTGTCTGTGCCTTGTTTCCTATATACACCCTAAGGTCTCAATAGATTCAGCTTGACTGTTTTCTTCAGAAGATTTATGATGGTGCTGGGTTGCACAATTAATTTTTCAACGTTTATAGATGATTTTGAGATAAATGAAATACCAACTCACTGAGAAGTATCTTTAAAGCTAAGAGTTTTGTTTTGTTTTGTTTTTAGCATTGGCATATAGTCAAAGTACACCTATCATGGAATCTTTTGCTGTTAGGGAGGGGTGGTGAGACTCAGGAAATCGGGGCCCTTCTGACTGGGCCTCACCAGTCAGGGCAGGTCTTTCTACATTCTCATCTCTCTTGGGGATGAAAACACTGCAGCTGCTTTCCGGAGTTCATACCAGGATACTGCCACTTGGATGGTCAGGTAGTCCTCCCTTGTGTCTAACTGCAGTCTTTCCTGCTTTAGGTGAAGCCCATTTTCTCTACTGGAACACTGGGATTTCTCAACTTTCTTTCTTCAAGTCTCTATTGGTGCCGAGGAGGAAAATAGCCCCAAATATCCCTTGATTCCAGAATTCTGAGACCTCGACTTGAAGGGGTGATCATGGTTATAACTTTGTTGGGTCTCCAGCCCCTGCCCGGGAGAAGCTGGACACACCTGAGGATGGGGGAGCTCGGAGATCAGGGCAGAGGTGTTCACCGGTGCTTGTTGTCTCCCTGCACACCCCGGCTGATAGCTCTGGGGTCTCATCAGCTGACCCAGCCTGGAGTCATGGTTCTGATCCCCCAGGAGGGCTGCTGTCCTCCCCTGGCCACCAAGCTGGGTGCCGACTCCTCCCACCGAGGCACCTGGGAGCTCGCGCTTCCCTTGGGGAAGCAGACAGCGGCGGGGAGCAGGGTAGCCTTCTGCTTGAATCTTGGAAACGGCTTGAGAGAGGGGCCACTGACGCCTCTGGGGAGCAGAATGGTGTCCCGGAGCACGAGGTGTCAGTTTGATGCTTCTAGACTGAGGTCGACTTGGCGCCTGTGAACAGCTGTATTCAGCAGAACCTGGCCTGGGAAACAAAATATTTGGGAGTATCAGGGACCTGTTAGGGACCTTCCACATGGCAGAATTTGAAAGCAGCTCATTGCCCTTTTGGAAGGGAACTTGGGGATGGGCAGGGTGAAGTCGGTTTTTTTTTTTTTTTTTTTTTTTTTTTTTTCCC
>VMDO01007144.1:0-93816 GCA_007922755.1 Pedetes capensis | reverse complement strand
CCTGTCGTTTTTACAGCTTTCCCAATTTTCACCTGGTCTTTGATTTCAGCCTAATATTTTTCATGCTTTACACATGAGAACGATTAGACAGGCTGACCAAACTCACAGGCTGAAAGTCACCCCCGGTCGAGTTCTTTGGACTCCTGAGCCCAGGATCTTTTTCATCACTTGTTGAGTCTCTATTACCGTAGGTGAAATGTTATCATAAAAGTGAATTATAAGAGTAACGTGCTTAATTTCTTTTCTGACTTTTCAGTTATTCGACAAAGGAGAGAGGCAGATGCTGCGTTATTTTCAGAGCTCCACAGAAAGCTTCATTCCCAGGTATGGTACAGGTGTTCTGAAAGTCAGTCTGTGAATGGAGAGGGACTTCCCATAGATTGGAAGGAGGTGGACCTTTTTTTTGGTGCTGTCACAATAAACTTTTTTATAATCGCTAACCGCCCTTAGTTGTAGGTGGGGTTTCCCTGGAAGAGGTTCAGTGGTAGAAGCGAGCTTTAGCTGGACTTCCTGTTAAACTGCTGCTGGAGATGAGGGCTTTGAGTTGGAAAGGAGTCAGACTTCTCTCGTTTGCATGGGGGTCCCCTTGCCTGCACTGCTGATTGGAAGCACACTGGTGGAAGGCTGGACTTGTCCACACATTCCAGAGAAGCTTACCTGGCTGAGGCACTTGGTTATCCATCAGGTCCTGATTTGTACTGCTGTAGTGAACAACAACTATAAAAAGATCTTGGTCCTTTTGTGGTTGGTTGGAACCTGATAGTAGAAAACATGGTTTTCTGATGCTTTAACCACGGACTTTAGCAGCCTATGTGTAAGTTAATTGAATCATGTTGTTGTTAGGTGTCAAGTCAGGCCTGACTCACAGTGACCCTATATACGGATTCAGAGTTTTCAATGGCTGATTGTTTTGGGATTGCTTTGAGAGTGGGCTGCCACATCCTCCCAGTTGAATCATAGGGTGAGATTTTTGTGAGTTTTTCTATAAGGGAACTGAGTTCACCCAGCTTTCTCTTTCTTTTTGTAGAAAAAAAAAGTGAATCCACAGATTTAATGTTTTGCTCAAAAAGTATTGTTAGTGTTCTAGCCGTAAAGGCCACTGAATGGGCACAATGCTGCTAGTAGTAAACTCCCATTGTTCTCTCCGTTGCCTTTCCTCGTATGCTATGCCTTTAACACAAGCTTAAATTTATCAGTTGAGTATTTTAAGTCCTTGATTAAATAGGAATAGGATTACTTGGATTCACTGTCTTGAGTATTTTCCATCTTTGGTAATATTTACAAAGTAAGAAATAGGAACCTTTTTTGTACATTCATTCCAGGCAAATTGTTTCAAGCTGTGATATTTTTGCTTTTCTTAAATCTTTCTCCATTTGTAAACCAACTTGTTCCGCACATTGGATGTTACAAAGATATGCTTATCATACGTCACATTTCCTAAGGTATTTTGCGTTGTTGGGATCCCCACAGAGAGAATTTCATCCAGTTAAAAACCTGTCTGTTGATGTGGGCCATTGGACGGAAACATGGGTTTTTTTGGTTGTTGTTAGCTGCTATTGAATAGGGTCTGACTTGTAGCAACCTTATGTACAACAGAATGAAATACAACCTGATACTGTGCCATGCACAGTGGTCATTTTTATGTTTTTTAATTTTTTTATTTTTTACGGTACTGGGGGGTTGAACCTAGGGCCTTGTGCTTGCATGCTTTGTAAGTGCTGGACCACTGAACTGCTGCCTCTGGCCCATTTTGTTTACTTTTTGATACAGGGTCTCACTAAATTACACAGACTGCCTCTTGGTCTCGAACTTGAGATCCTCCTGCCTCTGCTTTCCAAGCCGCTGGGATTACAGGCGCGTGCCACTGCGCCTGGCAATTATTTTTATTTTTAAGCCCATTGTTGGAGCCACAGTGTCAATCCATCTAGTTGAGAGGCTTCCTTTTTGTCATTGACCCACCACTCTCCCAAACATGACGTCCTTCTCTAGGGATTAGTCCCTCCTAACAACATGTCCAAAATACATCAGATGCAGTCTAAACACCCTTGCTTCCAAGGAGCACTCTGGTTGCCCTTCTTCTAGGACAGATCTGTTGGTTCCTCTGGGAGTCCATTGTATACTCAATATTTGTCACCAGCACCATAATTCAAAAGCATCAGTTCTTTTCCTGTCTCCTTTATTCATTGTCCAGCTTTCATAACCATATGGTTTGACTGAATATTCCATGTCACGAGTCAGGTGCACCTTTGTCTTCAACGTGACGTCTTTACTTTTCAGTGCTTTCAAGGGGAAACATATTTAGGAACTTTAAATTATTATTATTATTTTTTGCTGCTATGGTGGCCCACGCCTGTCATCTCAGTGCTCTGGAGGCAGAGGCAGGAAGATGGTGAGTTTGAAACCAGCCTGAGCTACGTAGTTAGATTGTGTCTCGAAAAAAATTGTCTTTTACACTTTTGTTTGGAGTTCTGTTCATTCCTGAATATTTGTCTATTTAGCTCGTCTGTTAGCTTTGGGTTTTGAGACAGGGTGTCGCCATGCAACCCATGCTTCTCGGGAACTCACTATGTAGACGAGGCTGTCCTTGAACTTGTGATCCTCCCGCCTCAGCCTCCTGAGTACTGGAATTATGGGTGTGTGCCACCACGCCCAGCTCAACATTTGTTTTAAGTGGTGGCCAGCTTCCTAGAGCTAGCCTAAAACCCAACCTGGTTGATTTTTTTGTTGTTGTGCGTCTGAAATATGGTAAAAAAAATATTAGGCGACAGTAGTACAACACTGGTAATGAAAGTCAAAAATATGTGCGGATTTGTCAGGGTTCGGCTCAGGCCCAGTGGAGGTCAGAGCCTTGCCCTGACACCGAGTGGGTATCGGGGACCCACTGGACCGGGTTGGTGTAGTGGCCAGAGGCACCAAAGAAGGACCTTGGGAGACCTTCTGTGGGAAACAGGAGAGGGAAGTTTATTGGGTTACTCCCCAAGTGGGGTGCAACCAGGAAGCAGCCCCTGTCAAGTGCTCAAGTGCTAGCTCTAAGCCTGTAGCATCCATAGGATGTATCACTGATGATACAGCTCAGCCTTAAAGGCACGGCTACAAGCAGTTGGTGTTCTGCTGGGCTAGAGGTCCAGTGGTTTTGACTCTCGCAGCTCGCCTTCTCTGCCTCCCTCCTTCCCAGGGATGGGAGGAATTGGGGGGCTCTTCGTGGCTTGCTTGTAGCCTTCGGCACTTCGGGGCCCCTGGTCTTGATGCATCGGCTTTCTTGGAGATCTTCCGCTGGATTGGGGAGCACTGGATCAAGGTGATGGGGTCCGGACAGGAGTTGAGGGATGGTGAGAGGTGAAGGGGGTCTAGGAGCCCTGCTTATTTAGGGTCCCGGATGGGGGTGTGTACTGGGGTTAGCCAATCAGGTACAGCAGGTAAACTGTCATACCTGCCAGGTAGGGGCAGTTATTTAACTGAGGTGCTAGGGGTAACCAATCAAAATTGAGGTGGTTGAGGCTGGTCAGGGGCCATCTTTGCTCACTCGATGGGAGGGGTTGGAGTGAGTGAGTGGAATGTGGCCCTGGGGTCAGCTAAAGTTCAGTCCCTCAGGCGAGTATGAGGGACCCTAGTTATGGGGTGTGTTTTAAAAATCCCCAGCACAGATTAGTAACTGTTGCATCTTCTTGCTGAAAATATGTAGCTCCTCACAAGTGCAAAGATGGTTCATATTATTTTTGTCCTTATTACCTTCTCGCAAGGCTTCCTCATTTGCTGTGCATGCCAGTGGGGCCACAGGATAAGAGCTAGAAGGTGCATTTGGCACGTTTTTTTAGACCTACAGCAGATGGGCCAAGTGTGATGTGGGGATGTGGGTTCTGAGTTGGTCTCAGGTGTGGCTGGCAGCAGGGGAAGAGCGGAAGCCCACTGTGCCACTGGGACTGCTGGGACAGGGAGGGGCAGTGAGTGGCTCCTCTAGATGAGGTGCCACAGTGTAGGATGCCTGAGTAAGGAAGCCACTCTGTTGTTGTTGTTGTTAGGTGCAGTGGAGTCGGTGTCTAACTCATAGTGACCCTACGTACAACAGGTGAAACAGTACAGTTAGTGCTTCTCTGCTGTTCATAGGGTTTTCAATGGCGGATTGATATTTGAGAGTGGGTTGCCGGGTCCTTCTCCCAAGCCTACAGCACCTGGTGTTCCCAGGTGGTCTCCCATCCAAGTACTAACCAGGCCCGATCCTGCTTAGCTTCCGAGATCTGACAGGATCGGTTGCCACAGGGCCACGGCTGCAGGCAAGCCCCTCTAGTTGTCGTTAAATAGCCCTCCGCAGAAACATTGGTTCTGAGGCTCGTGAGTGTCGTGGTCTTGTGCTTCTGCAGTTAAAACTGAGATTTCCCCTAGTTCACAGAGCGCGTCTGAATTGAAGCCCATCCGTACTCAGAATCCCAGGCAGCTAGGCTCTGGGGTTTAGAACGATGTAAGACATGGGTGCTGCTGGAGTCACTGCGCTGACCGTTTGCTCACCACAGGTGAGCTCAGGATGAGGTTCAGGAGGGAGGCAGAGGCCAGGCTGTAATTCCTGGTGCGCTGGTGGCCATACGGCTCTGCAGTGTGGGCAACCCATCTCCACTTGCTCCCGCGGCCTCCGTTGTGGGGCTCCTGGCTGCTGCGCTCTCGTTTCCTGGTTCCTTCCACACCATAGCACATAGTGAATGCTCACTAAGTGCCCTCCAACAGGCTCATCCTGGCTGTTAATACCTGCTCTTTGATGGTAAAAGAAGCTGTCTCCAAACTAGGTGTGGTGGCAAACACTGGTAATCCTAGCTCAGGGGAGGCAGAGGCAGGAGGATTCCGAGTTCGAGACCAGAGCCAGCCTGCACAACTTAGTGAGACCTCTCCTCAAAATAAAAAGTCTAAAAAAATTTATAAAGCTGTCTTTAAATATGTCATTTACTGATTTTTGCGTGCCCTGTTTGTTCGTTTTTGTGCCTTTCTCCACCTTTTGACCCCGTACACATCCTTTGTGAGGTCGGAGCTGAGATTCTGACCCTCACTTGACTGCAGAAGCGGCTTTTCCTGCTGTCTTCCCTGTGCCGCGGCCTGCCCTCACGTGCACGCTCCTCAGGAAGCCCTCACGGGCCTCACGGCTCAGCGTCCATGGAGCCAAAAGGAGCATTCTTTCTCACCTGGCATTTCGTGCCTCAGGCGTCCGTTCCTGCCCAGACACAGCCGCCTTTTCTTCTGTATTCTCTTGGTGTGTGGTCACACCCTGATCCAGGAGGCTGGACAGTCACCGAGCCTCAGAGCCTGACACTTCCATCAGAGGCATACCTCAGCCATGCCCGCTCCTCCAGGTGGCTGCCGTCCTCCTGAGCGTCTGCAGTCAGCACAGCGTCCCTGTGACTCCTAGCTCTGGTCAGGCCGACCTGTTCACAGGCCCTCTGTCCTCTGCAGGGCAGCCTTTCTAGGGACTAACCCGCGGGAGTCCTTCCAGGAGCCGCGAACGCGTTGATTTGCCCACTCATCTCACTCCCAGCTGGAGAATGAATAAGTTTCCGGAACATGTCTGTGTAAATCACTGTTTAGACGATGATTTAAGTACCTGGAATGAGCTCAGTCCTTAGGGAACTCTCAGGGAATGTTTTACATGGTGAAGACTTTGCGTCCTGTAAGCCACCATCCATAGTTTGTTTTGTAAGTAAGGGTATTTATTCTCGCCTGTGCATCCGTAAAGTGAGGCTATGCACACAGAGACGGGTGCCACATAAATTGGCGGGGGAACCATTTACGTTTGGCTGCTAAGAGTTTTGTGAATCAGAGCGATGTGAGGAAGAGGCGATGTGCATGGAGTCTGTGACAACCCGGACTAAAAGCCCGGGGCTCGCTTCTCCTGGCCACCGAGTGCTTCAGAAGCAGGTTTTGGGGAGGGCTGCATAGTGACGACACTCCTCTTGCTCTTCAGAGTTCTTTTTTTTACTCCTCTTTTGTGCATGTTGTTGTTGTTGTTAGGTGCCGTCAAGTCGGTATCCGACTCATAGTGACCCTCTGTACAACAGGGGAAACACTATTGTCAGTGCTTCTCTGCTGTTCATAGGGTTTTCAATGGCAGATTGATTTTTGGGAGGGGGTTGCTTTTGTGCATAGAGAAGTATAAAAAAAAAATTGATATATTTTTCTATTTTCTTATGATCACTATGCTTTGGAAGTTCTAAATTCTTTCAGGAGAGCCAATACTGTTATGCAAAAGTAGGGTAATATAAAGATGTGTTCTTCTTAGGGTCTTTGGTGTTTGTTTACAAGGGGTTAAAGGGTCTGAGGGTATTGATCGTGGGACATTACAGCCTTCTAATGGGTAGTGCTATGATGACGTGAAAATAGCTCAGGTTTAATGTTACCAGGTGATTTTAAAGTGCATTTCTATTTTGGAAATAAGTATAATTAAGGAGAGAGAAAAATAAAACCGGAGAGTTATACAAAATAGTTCTTTTACATATATGTATTTTTTTCTTTTGAACAGGGCGTTCTGAAAAATAAATGGTCGATACTCTACCTCTTGCTAAACCTTAGTGAGGATCCTCGCAAGCAGGCGAGCAAGGTGAGTGGCTTTACATTAGCAGTGGTGTCTTTTTTGGGGACCATTGTACCATATTTTGGTAGGAATCAACTTCCACAGCTAAGAAAATAATAGGAGAAAAGCAAGAAGCTCATCCAGTTTTGGAATGTCCAGTAATTTCTTTTTCAAGCGCATTTTAAATTGATGTGCAGTTCTTAAAGATGTGTTTCAGAATAATTAGTCTTAGGTTGTTGGTTTAAATATTTGCACCTTGTGAAGTTATGAATATCAACCCAGATGGGGGCTGCCTCGGGGCAGGGAGGCCATGCGGGGGTTTCTTGTGCTTTTGGGTGTCGGGAGTACGTGTCACGGTTGTAGTAGTGGTAGTAGTTCAAATTCAGAAAACTTTGAAAACTTGCTGGTTCTGACATATTCCAAAAACATCACCACTAACTTCCTTAGCAAGTATTAAATCTAAATCCAATTCCAGAAATAGCGGGAGAATAGGATGTAAACTGTCCTTGGATGTCTGGGGAGCTGCAGTCCGTTGTCCCTGTCTCAAGGCGTTTTCCTTTCAGGTGTCCAGCTATGCTTCGTTATTTGCACAAGCGCTACCAAGAGATGCTCACTCAACTCCCTACTACTGCGCCAGGCCGCAGAGCCTCCCTCTGAACTACCAAGACCGGAGCACCCAGGCGGCGCCAGGCTCGGGCAGCCTGGGCAGCAGCGGCATCAGCAGCATCAGCATGTGCGGCCTCAGCGGCCCCACCCCCGTGCCGCAGCCTCTCCTCCCGGGGTAATGCGAGCTGACACGACCCACTGCTGACACACAGACGCAGAACGTCCTGGGGCTCTGACCAGGCCTCACCTGTGCACTGGCCGTGCTGCCAGGGCGTCACGTGGGCCACGCAGCATTTAAGGCCATGGCTTCAGGCTTTGGTCCCGGCTGCTCTTGTTGGGCTATTTAAAAAGTATGGAGTTGGATTATCCTCAAGCACTGTGACGTTCAGACTGATGATCCCGGCGTGTTAGTGTGTGTGAGTGAAGATGATGGGATCTGGGCACGCACGGCTAAGCGTGACAGTCTTTGGGGTCTAGCATGTTGTCCAGTCTGGTTATGTTTTGAGGAAGTGCAGAATTCATGGTTGAGAATAAAACAGGTGCCAGTGTCATTAATGGACCTCCATAGCTTTGTTTTTGTCTTAAGTGCACATTTTTATGTGTGGTTCATTAGGTGGCTTTGTTTCTTGCTGGAAATCACAGTAAAGCAGATGATCACGGAGCAGGTATTTTTTTCCGGAACAGCAGTGATTAGGGAATCAGCACCCTGTGTGTGGCGTTCCCCAGGTGGACACAGTAGAATCACAAATTACTTTGTGAGTTATAAAAGCTCATTCAGAGCATTAGAAGTGGGGCTGCGTGTACCGCACATGGGTGGTGGGCAGACGTGGTGCTCTGTGGGGAGCTTGTAATTCCTATATAAACAATATTTGACAGAGCTGACCTTGAACTCATTCTAGCTGCAGTACCAAGCTGATGTTTCCACCTAGCCTTTAGAGTTCGGAGTGATTGGCACGGTTTGAAAAAATGGATGAGAGCTTCATACTGGGTCTTCTCTTAAATTTACAGCTGTATTCAGGTGTGTGGCTTTAGCGAATGCTAATGCTGCCTTTGTCCCCACGGAGGGCAGAACAGAACACAGCCGTGTCGGTGCCTCCTCTATCGCTTTGTGAGAGCATTGTAGATGGATCTCCCAGGGCACAGGTTCTGAATCAAAGCTTTGGCACCCAGAAGCAAGTGCAGTTGAGAGTCTCATCTTTGTATTATGTAGCCTAGCCCCAGGAATTGCTGTTTTTGTTATAGTTGTCAAAGCATATATTTTTAGAAATGACCTGGGAAATTCTTAGATTTTCAGAGAGCAGCTGTGACATATTCTAAAAATTACTAAAAATCTGTCCTGACCTTGAACATGTGTATGCTTTCCATTTTATGAATTTGTACATTTTTCAAAGTAATTGAGATGACAGTTTCTCTTTACATAGTGAGGACCCTTGGTATAGCAGGGGAATGAGGACAGGTGATGGGTCAGGGCCCAGGTGTTTAAACATTTCTACTCGGAAACTGGTGAGTCTTGAAGTTAAAACGAGTTGAGAATCCCAACCAGGGTCCGTGTGGGTTGTGTGTGCTGTGCATTGGTAGGGAATAGTCAAATAGGGACGAAAAGCATATGGGCGGTGGGGTGAGAGGTCCCTACTACTGCCCTGTGGGTCTGAACAGCAGGCCAGGATCCCAAGGACTGGTGGTCATGGGTGTGTCCAGTCAGGTAGAGCTGTGGTGTCACCTCACTGGGATGGGTCAGTCAGTGACTTTCAGGGCCGTCATGAGGAGACTCTCCAGGATCGCTTTTGGGTCTTTAGTGAACGGCCCGGCTATTTGAGGACATAAATGCCGTTCTTTCTCTAGACAGTCCCACCAAGCCCCAGGAGTCGGAGATTGCCTTCGGCAGCAGCTGGGCTCGCGTCTCGCGTGGACGGTGACTGCAAGCCAGCCTTCTTCGCAAACCCCTACCTCAAAGGGCGTCCCGAATGCTCTCTCTCGCAACGTGACGAGGTCAAGGAGAGACGGGGACACAGGCGGTGAGTAGACTGTGTCTCGACATTTGGAATCCATCCTGCCCTTACGTCGGGGTTCCCACCCAGGCCCTCCACGTCCGTGGTTCCTTTCCCCGCCACGCTGGACGCCTTGCTGGAGTCTGTTCACGTTGCCCGGCCTCTTGGTCCTGGTGCTCTTCACCGGCTGGCTGTCCTCGTGGTCTGCTCCCTTTACACTGCCGCAGGCCCCTTGCGGCCCACTCTCTTTCCCTCCTGGGAAGCCAGGTGGCCCTCAGGTCCTCGGGAAGGTCCTCTTCTGTCCCAGCCTGAGCCCTGGGAGGGCCGCTGTCTGTCCCCATCTCCAGTCCTCTGCCTGGTGTGGTGCCTGGAATGCTAAAGCAGTGCACTAAGTGCTCGCTCGATGGCGAGATGAAGGCCGCACTGAGTTTTAACGGCCCGCTGGAGTCGCAGCAAGTTTGAGCGTCTTTCTTGAGCACACTAGAAATAGCAGGGCTTGAAACGCGGGCGTCCTGCCCACCGAAGAGCAGGCCTTACTGTCATTGTGTAACCTGCTGACCCCGAGGGTGTGGTCGGTATTGCCCGTCCTGGTGTAGAGTGCAAGGGGCCGCATGTCTTTGGGATCTGGGAGCGCACCTGGAGCACTTGCTCTGCAGCAGTCTCCAGCATCTGCACAACTCAGGTGTCCCTGTGAAGGGCTCGCCTGTGCCCGCCTCTGCCCCCAAAAGCCGCACTGTCGTGTCAGGTTGGGGCAGGGCTCTCTGGACATAGCATGCTGGTGTCTAGGCCAAGGCCAAGGCAGAGCATTGCCCTCTGCTCCTGTTCCCTATCCTGTGCCTTTGAACCTGTGTTCCTTATAAAGCTAAGAGTCACAGTGGACCAGAAAAGTATCCTTAGTTAATCCAAAGGAAGCAAGCAGGGAAGGCCAGAGGGAGAAAATCAGCAGGGCGGACAGGAGACACAGCCATGAGGCCTCAGACGTAGGCCTGTGGGCCGTTTGTGAAGCACAAACGCACTTGATTGAAAGGCATCCTTTATGAAACTAGCTACACCCTGACAATTGTATGTTGCCTACTGAAGACACATTTTAAATGTAAGGACAGGAATAAATTAAAAGAAGGTGGGTGGAAAGACTGACTTCTTGTCATACCAGCCCTTGGACAGATGGATGCAGTGTCACGGTGCATGTAGACTTGAGGGAGCAGGGCCAGGGCAGAGGCCTCAAACCAGGAGGGGCCGTTTTTCAGGGAGCGCAGTGGTGCCAGGCCTGCACCCTCCTGCTGTGATAGCACGATGGACAGAATGGAGAGGGAACAGACAGACGCATAATTTACGGCTGGAGATACCAGCTTTCCTTTCAGTCACTGGCATAATTGCAGATGGAAATAGGCACAGATGCTAAGTGAGTTTTGGACTCTTATTAAACCTCCTGATCTGACCGGTGTGCATCCTGCCAACGACTGAAATGCTCACCTGTGCTTTGCTCTGTACCATTCTGTGAATGCCGACCCGCTATGGTCTCTAGGATTCTCTCTCTCCCACTGATACGTTGGGCTTCTGGGTATTAGTCCTGCCTCATCCTTATTTTGGGCTAACACCCAAATTCTGATTCATCTTTTTTTTAGTTGTTCTTATTAGATGCTGTTGAGTCAGGTCCAACTCATAGCGACCACATGTACAACAGAATGAAATACTCCCTGATTCTGTGCCAGGCACACGATCATTTTTATGTTTAAGTCCATTACTGCAGCCACTGTGTCAATCCGTCTAGTTGATCCTTTTTTTCATTGACCTGCCACTCTCAAACATGATGTCCTTCTCTAGGGATTGGTCCCGCTTGACAATGTGTGCAAAATACGTCAGACACAGTCTAGCCATCCTTGCTTCCAAGGAGCCATCTGGTTGCCCTTCCTTTAAGACAGATCTGTTAGTTCTTTTGGCAGTCCATGGTGTATTCGATATCTTCTCCAGCATCGTAATCAAAAGCATTGGTTCTTTTCTTGTCTTCTTTATTCATGGTTCATCTTCTACAACCCTGTGATGCAACTGAAAATACCATGGCCTGATCAGGCTCACCTTCATCTGCAGTGTGACATCTTTACTTTTCAGCACTTTAAAGAGGTCTTTGCCACAGCTTTTCCCAGTGCAATGCATCTTTTGGTTTCTTGTCTGCTGCTTCCATGAGTGTTGAATCTAGAACCAAGTAAAGCAAAATCTTGGATAACCTCAATCTTTTCTCCATTTATCACGAAGTTGCCCACTGACCTAGTTGTAAGGATTTTTGTTTTGCTGATATTGAGGTGCAGTCCATGCTGAAGACTGTGTTCACGAGGAAAACAAAGGTTATTAAGAAGACAGGAAAAAAAAGGAAAGTCAAAAGAGACTCTTATACTTGCCCTTGAATGTGGAGCAGCTAGAGTGAAAGGAAGACGTGACAAAGTTAAAGACTAAACAGAAGATTTCAAAAGGCAGGGCAAGAAGATAGAATCAAATATTATAAGGAAGTGCAGAGTTGGAGACAGAAAAGCAAAAGGGAAGAACATGCTCCTTTTCTCAAGCTTAAGGGATTGAAGAAAAAATTTAAGCCTTGAGTGGCAATAGTGAAGGATTCTACAGGGAAGTTATTAAACAACTCAGGAGACATCCGAAGAAGATAGAAGGGATACACAGAGTCATTATACTAAAAAGAATTAGTAGATGACCAACCATTTCAAGAGGTTGCATATGATCAGGAACCAATGGTATAGAAGGGCGAAGTGGAAGCTGCCTTGAAGGAACTGGTGAAACACAAGGCTCCAGGAATTGATGGAATACCAATAGAGATGTTTCAACAAACAGATGCAGCACTGGAGGTGCTAACTTTTTTATGCCAAGAGATTTGGAAAACAACTACCTAGCCAACTGGAAGAGATCCATATTTGTGCCTATTTCCAAGAAAGGGGATCCAACTGAATATGGAAATTATCAAGTAATATCACTTGCTGTGATATCAGCAAGTAACATTTTGCTAAAGATGATTCAGAAGTGACTTTAGCAGTATATAGACAGGGAACTGCCAGAACATCAAGCCAGGTTCAGAAGAGGGTGTGGAACCAGGGACATAATTGCTGATGTCAAATGGATATTTGCTGAAAGCAGAGAATACCAGAAAGATGTCTGTCTGTTTTAGTTACTATGCAAAGACATTTGACTGTGTGGATCACAATAAATGATGGACAACATTGCGAAGAATGGGAATACCAGAGCACTTAAGTGTACTCAAGAAGAATCTATATATGAATCAGGAGGCAGTCATTCGAAGAGAACAAGGAAACACTGCCTGGTTTAAAGTAGAGAAAGGTGTGCATTAGGGCTGTATTCTTTCTCCATACCTATTCAATCTATGGGCTGGGATTTAGCTCAGTGGGTAGAGCGCTGCGCTGCAGTCTCTGAGGCCCCGAGTTCAATTCCCAGCACCACAAAAATGGGAGAAGGGCCTGGCAATCTACTCCCAAGGCAATCCCAAAGCACTCAGCCGTTGAAAACCCTATAAGGGTTGCTATGAGTCAGATACCGACTCAATGGCACCTAACAACAACAACAATTCAGTCTATGCTGAGCAAATAATCTGAGAAACTGTACTTTATGAAGAAGAATGCGGCATCATGATTGGATGAAGACTCATTAACAACCTGCATTATACAGATGTCATAACTCTGCTTGCTAAAAGTGAAGAAGATCTGAAACATTTTCTGATGAAGATCAGAGAACACAGCCTTTTGTTTAGGGTAGCTGCAGAAACTGTAGCCATGTTTACGATGCTGTGAACTCCCTTTGCAGTGGTGTGAGATGGCCCTAGTTGGTGCTTGCTGTGTAGTGCACCGCTCTGCAGACATCACCTGCTGCAGAGTCATCCCTTGTGGTTGATTCGTGCTGCTAATGTGCTGTCACACCCTGGCTTGTCTTTAAGAGATCTTCAGGTGAAATGCTGCACCAGCTCCATCCCCTCTCAGAGGCCCCTGATCCCCCTAGCCTTGCACCTCTTTTTCATCTTGAGCTCATTCATTGCGTTTGTAAATGTCCTGGTGGAAAATTTAAAGCAGAGATGATGACATTATAAAACTTAGTTCATCTTAAACGTTTTATTTAGTGATTACCTCCTTTTAAAAATCACTCTACAGGTACTATGGAGATCACAGAAGCAGCTCTTGTAAGAGACATTTTGTACGTTTTCCAGGGGATTGATGGCAAAAATATCAAGATGAGCAGCACGGAGAATTGTTACAAAGTGGAAGGAAAGGTATGGTAATGTAAAGTCTTGCTTAAATTATGAAAAAACAGTAACACTCCCATTAAGCCCAGAAGGTGGATCTGGGCTCATCACGCAAGGTTCGCTGATGGGTCTGACTGGCCTCTCTGTCTGGCTGTGGTTGGTGTGACCGGTCACAGGCCCCTGTGTACTCAGGGTGCTTCTTCCCTTGAGTCCACACGTGCACCTGTTGCCGTGATGTCAGAGGTGTCTGAGGGCCAGGCCCCACGTGGCATCGTTGTCATGGACACAGCGTTCTAGGTAAGGGGTCTTGGCTTGCTCTTGATTTCTCCTTCCGGAACCTGCCTTCTGTGGCCCTGCTTATGTGTTCTGTTGCATGGTAGCTCTTGGCCCTCTCTCAGAGGGACTGAAGTCACAGACTGTGCCACTGAGGACCATGACAGGTCCCAGGCAGTCACTCCACACGGTGTCCTTTCGGGATGTTCCCTTCCACTGTTGCCTGTTGGGCTTCCTTTCCCTTTACTGATGCTATGATGGTGTGTTCCGTACTTTTAACTTTCTTAACTTTCTTGTATTGAAGCCTAAGAATTATATTAGGAGTATAAGTGGTTGAAGAAAATAATAATGAAAATTCTAGCTTTTTTTTTTTTTTTTTTTTTGTCTTTTGCTGCGTTTGCTTTTTAGGCAAACCTGAATAAATCTTTGAGAGACACGGCCGTCAGACTTGCTGAGTTGGGATGGTTACATAACAAAATCAGGAAGTACACGGACCAGAGGAGTCTGGATCGCTCGTTTGGACTCGTAGGTCAGGTATGTTCATTATTAATAGCTTTGGAAAAACTGAACCTACTGAAGATCTCATCTATGAAAGCGTCTGTTAGCTTGTTGTGCTGTGGGGGCTTGCGTGTTGCTGTGATGCTGAAAGCTGTGCCACCAGTATTTTAAGTACCAGTAGGGCCACCCAGGTTGACATGTTTCAGCTGAGCTTCCAGACTAAGACAGACTAGGGAGAGAGGCCTGGCAGCCCACTCCCGAAACAATTTGCCATTGAAAACCCTGTGAATTGCAGAGAAGTACTGTCAAAAATACAGTGCAGGAAAATAAGCCCCCCCAGGTTAGAAGGCATTCAAGGAACAACTGGGGAAAAGTTTTCTCCTTAGAGAAAGGTCAGCCTTAGTGGTGGGAATGGAGTGAAGCCCCTGGGACTTTATTTGCTGATGTGGCATGACTCAAAACAAGAAGAAACACGGTGGCTGCAACAATGGGCTCAGCTATAAAAAGAAAATTGTGTGCATGGCACAGCATGGGGTAGTGTTTCCTTCTGTTGTACATAGGGTCTCTATGGGTTGGATCTGATTCCACAACAACATGAGAGTTACTCTCAGGAGAGTGCTTTTTAAAGAAAGCTGGTTTGGTGTTTGATGATGGTGTCTATCGGTCCACTCAACTCAAGACGGTGGCCACCATGGTAGGTGCTGTTAGAGGTCAAGGCCACAGTAGATGTGTAGGCGCTGTCGGGAGGGCCATGAAAGCTGAAGAAAAGTGATTTGAGAGAGGTGAGACTGGGACGAGGAAGAGGAAGAGAGGCTCCGCCCTGCTCTGCCACCCATGCTTCAGGGGTGAGCGGGGTCTAGAGGCCAAGGCAGATCCAATGCTGTAGATGCTGGAGGTGTGAGCCCATTGCTGCCCCCATCTGGACGGCCGTGTGTAGAGCACTGCTGAAAGAATCAGCTCAGCAGGCAGCTCCTCTGCCTCCCCTGGATGGCTGGAACCTGAGGGGAGCCTTGGACAGAGAGGGTGCGTTTCTCAGTCCCCTGTCCTTGGTGGTTAGGCAGCACAGGGCTTTCCTTCTAGCCTGATTCCTGGGGAGTCGTCATTGCCAGTGGCATCTCCAGAGACTCTGAGAGAGTCACAGAGCACCTGTGTACTCTGAGCACAGCTGGCGATCAGGAGCGTGGCTTTGAAGTGTGTCTGCCTAGGGTACAAGTTTGGGTTTTACCCTTACTAGGATAGTACTTGCAGGGGGTCCACCCTAGTTCCTTTCTATGCAGAAAGGAAGTAAGGAGAACCTCCAAGACAGGATCCAGGGAGAACGCACATCAGTGGCTTCCCGTTAGTACCAGTCACCATCCGGTTAATTGGCTGGAGTCCCTCTTCTCCTTCTCAGTGGGAGGGCGGACAGTAGGAGCAGGCCAGGGCTCACGGGCTGGAGCCTTTAGCACACGTGGGGTTCTCATGGCAGGGGATCTGAGTAGCCGTCCCTGCCAGCAGCAAGGTGTGACTGTGTGTCTTGCCCTTTTCCCAGAGGGTCTGGTTCATGTCTTCTTTTCCAATTATACACCTAAGTTCCATGAATATGTCCTAGTCATTTGTTAGCTATGAAGCAAAACAAACACCAAACAAATATAAGCAAAATATTATTTGCCTTTTAAAAAATTGTTTTTATAATTGATACATAAACATTACACATCCTCTGAGGTCTTCTGATATTTGATACATGTTTATGCATTGTGTATGTTCCTATCTGGGTAAACATAACTGATGCTTCAAAGAACTATCATTTCTTTCTGGTAAACTCATTCAAAGCCCTTTCTTGTAGCTTTTTTTTTTTTTTTTTTTGTGGTACTGGGGGTTGATCCCAGGGCCTTGCGCAAGCATGCTTTGCAAGTGCTGGACCACTGAGGTGCACCCCCAGCCCTTTTTTTTTTTTTTTTCTTTACTTTCTGAGACAGGCTCTCGCTAAGTTACGCAGATTTCCTCTGGTCTCAAACTTGGGATCCTCCTGCTTCCACCTCCCGAGCCGCTGGGATGACAGGCGTGCACCACCACGCCCAGCTTCTTGTAGCTTTTTTGAATGTGGTCCATTATCATTATCAATAGTTGCCTTCTGTCAGTAGCACTCCAGAATTTCTTCCTCCCCTCTCACTGTAACAGTACCCACTGATCAACTTTTCCCATCCTGCTGCGTGTCCCCAGCCTCTGGGGCTCACTCTCCTATTCTCAGCTTCTATAAAGTCAACTTTTTTATATTCCACATGAGTGAGATCGTGTGATACTTATCTTTCCGTGTGACTGATGGCTTATTTTCACTTACGATGACCTCTAGTTCAGTCCATGTTGTTGCCGATGACAGGATCTCATCCCCTTCGTGGGTGAATAGTATTTCGTGGTATATATGTGTCACACATTCTTCATCCACTCACTTAGGTTGTTTCCGTTGGCGGGCCATTGTGACTAGTGTTGCCGTGGTGACCATGAGCACAGGTGTCCCTTTACCATATTGATTTCATTTCCTTTGCATGTATACCCTGCCGTGGGATTACAGGATCATGTGGTAGCTCTATTTTTAATATTTTGAGGAAGCCCTGTGCTGTTTTTCCATAATGGCTGAACTAATTTACACTCTCGTCAGCAGTGTGCGAGGGCTCCTTGCCTCCACCTCTCACCAGTACATGCTGTCTTTTGTTTTTTTGATAATAGCCATTCCTGCTAGAGTGCGGTGCTGTCTCGTTGTGGTTTTGATTTGCATGTTCCTGATGGTTAGTGATGTCAAGCACTTTTTCCTATACCTGTTGGCTATTATGTAGTCTCCTTGTGAGAAATGTTTATTTAGATCTTTGCCCTCTTTTAAATCAGATTATTTGTGGGGTTGTTTTTGCTATTGAGTTTTTTCCTCCTGTGTATTTTGAGTATGAACCACTTCTTAGCTGTGTAGTACATATAGGTATTTTATTCTAGCAAATTGATAATCACTGTTGTAGCATCTTACAGTGTTTTATGGTACTGAATTTTGAAGCCTCTTCTCTCTTCTTGTTGATTGGCACAACAGCCTCCTAAAATAAGTAGGATATGTGTTCATTGTCCCCATTTTGCAGATGTAAAATTGAACCTCTGAAAGTTTTTGCTGTAATTGTCCTGACTGGTCGACAGCAGGAATGGGGCCAGCTGACCTGGAAAGCTTATTCTGAAGCTCTTTCCCTTCCACCTCCATTTCTTGCTATTAAAGTCACAGTTCTGCACCATCTGATTGTCCAAGAAATAAAGGCCGATCTCATCAGAAGAATTGTTTATGTCCTGGTTGAAGGGGATCCTGGGTTCGTGCTGTTGTCCTGGGGTAGTTACTGCCCATGCCTCTCTTGAGTCTCAGAGCTGTCCTGGCTCTGGACGCACCAGATGGGAGAGTTGTACAAAGGAAGACCCCGTCTCCTGAGTCTGAGCCTGAGGGGGCTTCTGATGAGCTGAGGTGCAGCAGCCAGCCAGCCCCACTCCGCGCTCCTGAGGTGTGGCTGGTGCTCACGCGTTGTCGTGGAAGCTCCGCTGTGTAGATGTGGATGGTGTTTGAGTTAGCCTGGGTACTCCTGCACGTTACGTTCTCCATGGGGGATGACAACGTGAGGACTTCTTGGGACCAGCAGTTTTATTGTTTTTCCTGTTTAAACATCTTTTATGTGTTTTCTCTGTGTGTGTGTGTGTGTGTGTGTGTGTGTGTGTGTGTGTGTGTCAGTACGAGTGCATGCGTGTGCTTGCCCAGGATGCTCAAGTGGGGTTCCAGTAAAACATTATGCTGTGCCTGGACAAATTCCACAATGCTTTCTCTGTGATTATTACTGAAGGAAACTTTAGAATACAGATTAGTAAGCACCTTCATGTCCACCCTGTGCCAACTGCTTTTCTTACATAAAATCTCGTTTGCTCCTCCTGAAGAAATGAACCAGCAAGACTTAGGATGGTGTGTGTGTCGGGGGGATTAGCCTTCCTTCATTTGGAGCCCAGGATTTCTTCCTAGGGTTTGTCTGGTTCCCAGAATGAGGACATTCCATCTTACAAACTCACTTTCGGGATATTGCTAGTGCCCACAGAGTTTGTTATGTTTTATGTTCATTTTTATAGCTAAAAAGATGAAAATATTCATGTTAGTCCCAATCCACAAAACATAAATACAGCAAAATTATCCCATATTCTGTATGATTGTATATTGCCTTACAATATGCAGAAAAGCACGGAGCTGCATGTGTATGTGAAGAGAACCAGCCTTCTCGCTGAAGGCGGTGTTCATGGGGGGCTGCCTTGAAGAGTTTCGCCGTGTGTGCTCTGGTTATGCCTTGAATTCTTGTCAGAATCGTCTTGTCACAGGACTGTGTGCAGGTCCATGAAGGCCCCTCTTTGTCTTCTGATGATCTGGATTCTGTTTGCTCCTTTGTCATTATTTAAGACTGAATACGTACAGAGCAGGCTGGGATTTAGCTCAGTTGGTAGAGCACCACTCTGCAGTCTCTCAGGTCCTGAGTTCAATTCCCAGCACTGCAAAAATGGGAGAAGGACCTGGCAATCCACTCCTAAGGCAATCCCGAAACAGTCAGCCATTGAAAACCCAATAAGGGTCGCTATGAGTCGGATACTGACTCGACAGCATCTAAAAAAAAAAAAAAAAAAAAAAAAAAGTGCAGAGAAGTTTTTCATGCTGTGGGTTGGAAAACACAGTGCAAAATGAAGCAACATTACAGGACTGGTATTAGAGTTACTGATTTTTAAGTTTTGTCAGTTAAGTGCATTAAATAGTGTTAATGTTTTAACTCTAAAATTTTAGAAGAGACAGAATCTTAAACATTGGCCTAGTGGACAATTACAGTCCCAATGACTAGGGAGGTTGAGGTGAGAGGCTCAGCAGTTTGAGGCCAGAGACAGTTTGTGCAACTTCGTGAGATGCTGTCTCAGAATAAAAAAAGGAGGCTGAGAGTGTGGCTCAGACGTAGAACACTTGCCTAGCATGTGTAAGTATTGGGTTCAACCCTCAGTACTGCTAAAAAAAAAAGATTCTCTAAAGTAACTACACTTTAGCGTCAGGAAAACCACTCTACATTTTTTTTTCTTGTTTTAATTTCCCTTCTGCAGAGTTCATGCTTTTTGGTCTAAGGAATAGCACTTCCCTGGTGTTATTAAAATGTACATTATGGTGATTAGAACGGCTAGAAGACCATTGATAGAACAGAATTTAAATCATGCTGAACTCCACCTGAACTTTATCTAAAAGCTTTATGCCTTTGCAGTTAAAGTGAATCAGTGTGTAATGAACATGTCGGGCCGTAATTGTGCTGTATCCTTTCCACACAGAGCTTCTGTGCCGCCTTGCACCAAGAGCTCAAAGAATACTACCGCTTGCTCTCTGTTTTACATTCTCAGGTAAAGGTTTTGTTTTTTATTTTCTCATGATTTGAAGACTTAGAAAATTGATACCATATAGAATATCTCAGCTACTTCATGCATTATTTATAGAAGATAGTGCTGTCATAATATTATTTATAATGTCCAAATAGCTATTGAGTTTCATTGTATGCCAGAGCCAATTAATTGCTGATTTTCCAGGGTCCCGTCTGCTATGTAAAACCACTGTAGCTTGAGGTTACTGTTGTTTTCTCATTGGGGACTTTCGAATGTGGTTTCCAGGGCGATCGTTTCCTTGTATCCCTTCGTTTGGGTTAAGAGGTGAATGTCAGGTCCTTAGACTTCCATATTGTTTTTCAGCTGCAGCTAGAGGACGATCAGGGTGTGCACTTGGGACTCGAGAGCAGCCTCACCCTGCGGCGCCTCCTGGTGTGGACATACGATCCCAAAATCAGACTGAAGACCCTTGCGGCCCTGGTGGATCACTGCCAAGGTTCTTTTGTGTTTCTCTTGTGTGTGCAGAAGTCCTCTGTAGGGTGGGTGGCCAGGTCTGCTCTGTGCACTGCCCTGTAGTGTCCTTCACGGCCGAAAGTATGTTCATAGAATGCAGATCAGGAGATAGACCTTTGCAGGGTAAGTACCCATCGCCGGTGTGGTCCACTGGCCACCCTGGTGGAAGTTCAGGGTCCCACAGAGACAGACAGAGGAGGAGGGGACACCTGGAGTTCTGAGGCATCTTTCTGTGGTCTGGATGTCACGGCCCTGCCCGTGCTGCTTTACTCACCTGTCACCTCCCAGCCTCTGGCGTCCCCCTTCCTGCTTTCCTTCTTTCTGAGGGTCAGGTCACATCTGCATCCGCCACCTGTTAGAAGTTCCTGTGTCGTGGCTCTGGCCCTCCTGGGCTCCAGTCTCTTCATATCTGGCTGCCTTCTGGACATTCTTCTCGTGGTTTGAGTTTCCTTGGCCAGGAGCTTGGCCTTCTTTTTTCTCCTTTGTACAGCGGGATCCTAACAGTCATTACTGCTTGCGATTGTCAGCATGTGGGATGCGCAGAGCCCGCCACCTGCCTGCGGCAGGAGCTCCCTGCTCACTGCCGTCCTCCACTGGGTGATTCCCAGGACCTGAACCTGAGCCCAAGGTTGTCAGTGTGCCATCTGTGCACTGTCTTCCACACCACCTGGCTCTTCTCTCAAAAAATAAAAAAATAAAAAAATTAAAAAAAAAATAAAATAAAAGACCAGAATCCGTGCATTTTGCACCTCCCCCATTCCCATTGTCCTCCGTGCTGGGGTCCCTGCCAGCGCTCTGCCTTCCTCTTCCTCCATGCCTTCATCTGCTCATGGCCTGCCACTACTCTGTAGGTGTGTCATCTGTCCTGTTTGGTGTCTGTGGCGGGTGCTGCTTTAGGAAGTGCTGTGAGATCCTGGGCTCCTAGCTCTCCATTCGCTCTGTACACACATATTTGAGCAGTCTGGGTAAAGTCAGTGAGCCAGTCAAGTCCCAAGTTCCCAGCACACATGAGGAGCTCTCCTGGAGCTGAGTTCCGCCACTGCCCCTCAGACTGCGCTCTCCCACCTGGCCCAGAGCTACCTCTCTTTGTTCAGAGAAGTGTCTCGAGTAGCATGGCCACTGGTTAATGTGCTGTGAAGTCAGTTAAGGCTAGAATGCTGTGCCCCCAGAAAGTGTCAATATTAATTCACAGAACTTGCGTGTTTTAGTATACTGTGTGTATTGATTGCGATATGAAGGATGAATCTTAATGTGTCTAAAGCAGAAGATAGGAAAAGTCATCTCAGGTCTAGATTGTGTAGCCAGGCACTTTTTGCTCCTGTTGAAACTGCAAAGTACAGCAGCCTTCATGAAGAGAGAAAAGACTCACTCTGATTTGAACTTGTCTGAAGCCGCGAGTGGGATCTTGACTGGGCCTTGCCTCATTGCCTGTGATTGCTACTTCTAGGTGCAGATGTGCTTTATCTTGATTAGTTGGCTGCCTTTGGTTAGTGTTAAATGATTGGCTTGTGCCATGGATGTAGATTTGGGTGTTTTCATGAACTTCCCCTCATCCCTTCAGGAAGGAAAGGAGGCGAGTTGGCCTCTGCTGTCCACGCCTACACGAAGACAGGAGACCCCTACATGAAGGCCCTGGTGCAGCACATTCTGAGCCTGGTGTCTCATCCCATCCTGAGCTTCCTCTACCGCTGGATCTACGACGGCGAGCTTGAGGACACGTACCACGAGGTAGGTGCTGGGGCGTGGGCACTCCGCCATTCTCGTTTTGCTTACTCCCCGATGATTACCATTTCACTGAATAGAGATGTGCCTGCACTGCTTCGGAATGCCATGGATGTTTTGCACGGTGGCTTGAAAGCCAATTGCCTCATTAATCCACACAGCTGCATTTGGTTAGTGGAAAATGGTTCCCCCCAGCCTTAGTAGTGAGTGCTCAGCAAGGTCAGACCGCCGGTCCAGGTTTACCGCCAGCTGATGGCAGAGCAAGGGCTGAACCTCTTGCGTGCAAGTGGTGCAGCTTGACTACTAGACTTTGTTTAAAAAAAAAGGGTTGCTCAGTGGTGGAGCACTTGCCTAGCATGCACAAGGCCCTGGGTTTGACCCCAGGTGCTGGAAAAAAAATATTGTCAGTAACATTAAAAAACAAAAAGGTAGGCACTTAATAAAAGTAGTAACAATCAGCACATTAAATGGTTAAAAAAACACATAAATATTACAACAAATATGATGTTCACCTTGAAAAAACTCTGATGCTTGCCATGGAAGTTGGTGTGGGAAGGCTGCTGTTCATGAGTTCTGGGCAGGAGGTCGGGTGGGAACATTTGACCAGAGTGTACTTGTGAAGAGGCAGAGTGACAGGGGGAAGGGGGTGGGAGGGCTTGAGGTGGTGTGTGTGGTTTGTGGATTTTTGTGTTTCTGGGTTCAGCTACCCACTTCTCGCTGTGGAAAGGGCGCATAAGCAAACGTGAAGCTCGCTTTGTGTGCAAATCTTTTGCCAATTTATCAGCTGTGTCATAAATTATTACTTTTACAACAAAGCAGAGCTGACTGTACGCGGTACTGCTTTTTGTGTGCTCTTGAAACACCTAGGTGGATTGTGCACGCGCCTATTTATCATGCAGGTTGCTCAGTATGTCGTTAAGCTTTTTTCATGATAACATATAGTTTTGCAGTATTACTCTGTGTTATTTCATTATGTAGAGAGATTAGTGGAGTTTTTCTGGTCTTGGTTTTGGTTTTTGTTGTTTTACGATACTGGGGGGTTGAACCCAGGGCCTCCCCACACATGCTTCCAAGTGCTCTGCAGCACAGCTGCACCCCCACCCCATTTTTTACTTTTTGCTTTGAGACAGGGTCTCACAAAGTTATGCAGGATGCCTCTGGCTTTGAACTTGCAATCCTCCTGCCTCTGCCTCCCAAGTTGCTTGGCTTATAGGCTTTTGCCACCACGCCAAGCTCTTTGTTTTGGATTTTTGAGACAGGGTCTCACTGTCGCCTAGGCTGGTGTGGAAGCTTTTACGTTATTTTAAGCTTACAGAAAAAGAAGAGTAGTATAAAAGATCATTGTTCAATTGATCAAGACTTAACCAAAACTCTCCACAAGTTTGCTGTGTTTGTTCAGGTACTAACTTCCTATTTGTACCTGAGTTTGTTTCTGGAGGCTGCGTGCGTGTGTGTGTGTGTGTGTGTGTGTGTGTGTGTGTGTGTGTGCACGCTATTTGTTTCTTGAATGTCTTCTAGTCTGGGGGGCTCATTTTCTGGCACTATATTTGATGATGCTTTTCTGCTACTCATAGGACTTTCAATGGGTAATTGTTTTGGGGGGCTGGGGTTTGGCTCAGTTGGTAGTCACTCTGTGCTCTTTGAGGACCTGGGTTCGATCCCCAACACCACAAAAATGGAAGAAGGACGTGGCAATCCACTCCTGAAGCAATCCCAAAACAATCAGCCAATGAAAACCCTATGAATAGCAGAGAAGCACTGACATAATGCTGGGCATGGCACAGTGTCAAGGAGTGTTTTGTTCTGTTGTACATAGGGTTGCTATGAGTTGGACCCGACTTCATGGCACCCAACAACAACAAATTATCTCAGGAATGGGCTGCTGGGTCCTTCTCCTAGTCTCTCTTAGTCTGGAAACTCAGCTGAAACCTGTCCACTATGGGTGGCCCTACTGTTACGTGAAATATCAGTGGCTTAACTGTCAACATCACAGCAACATGTAAGTTGCCACAGCATGACAAGCTGACAGATGTGGGGGAAAAGTGTTGCCCAGGCTGTCCTCAAACTAAACTCTGAATCCTCTTGCTTCATTCTCTGCAGCTCGTGTGACTACGTGTGCGACTGCAATGATTTACTATATTTAATTCTGCATACACAATTTGTGAAAATTTCCTTCTCTTCTTTTCATTTAGATTTGAAGTAGTTATTTGGAGTTCTGTCTCCATGTTTAACTGGTATTACTGCTTACCACCAAGCTCAAGAACAACTGCTTTTATCGAGACATGTCTGCAAAACTGTGTAGTTTATAACGCTTGATGATTGGCCACAAAGTGAGCCACTGTCTGGGTTGGGAGGTAACTCCTCGCCAGCACCCCTGCCAGTGCTGTGCATTCCTGGCACTGCCCTGTCCTTGCAATGAAAGTGCTGACCTCCCTTCCAGTGTATCCTCAGCTATATCTCATTTTCAGTTCCACGTAATTCTGTATACGTGGAATCACAGTGTTCATTGTTATGTGCTGTCTGTGGGGAAGTGTACTTTGTATTATTCATCATAGTAGAATTTGAGATCTTTTTAGGTTTGTTTTGGGAAAATGTCATAAATTTGTTCATTAGGTGAAAGTTCTAAGTCAAACTGTATTTCCAAGATTAAATAGAGACTCAAGTTCTTATACTGTGCAGTTTTTATCTATCGATATGGGAAGATGATGGGGAAGCTTTCAGATGTTGGCCTTCTCTGTTGAAAGGGTTAATGCATTTGAGTTCCGTTCTGCAATTACATGATAAAGTGAACTTTGGAAATTGTATAGGTTTAAAAAGCCTATACAATGGATTATTTAGAATGCTTCTTAAATGTTCTGACGATTGTCACAGTAGGACAAATGATCTGAGGTTTAAAAATTCATCATGTGAGTTTTGGGGCCTACGTGATCTCTTGGGTACAAAATGAAAAAAAGTTATAGATGTTTTTTCTTAGGATGTTGTTTGTTCGTATTATACTTTGTGTGCCATAAGCCAGGCTTAGCACAGTAGATGCATGAGAAATGCCTTGACTGACTTGAGAACCAGAAATAAGTAGCGCTGGGGCTGGGAGTATAGTTCAGTGGTAGCATGCTATTAGTTTCAGCTTTGGGGCTTACCTTTTTATTACTCATTAAAATAGTACCCCATGGAATTGAAACGTAATAACTTTTTAAGGCAGCTTTTATATGTTGTTAGGTGCCATCGAATCATGTCCGACTCGTGGCAACCCTCATAGGATTTTCACTGGCTGATTGTTTCGGGATTGCCTCAGGAGTGGATTGCCACGTCCTTCTCCCATTTTTTGCAGTGCTGGGAATTAAACCCAGGACCTCAGAGACTGCTGAGCAGTGCTATACCAACTGAGCTAAATCCCAGGCCCTTTAAGAGTTAGGGCTATAAAAAGACGGAAAATTGGGTAATTTTATTTAATAAAGAATCTAGTCTACTTCCTCTACCCAATAACTAATATGCCAATTATAATGTAAGTGCTGGTGACTTTAATGACTGCGGATGGACTCATTGACAAACTTGGTTTTCTTCAGAGGTTGGAATGGGATTATCTGGGTACTACTAGGTCACATATTGCTAACAAAGCAAAGTCAAAGCAACAACCTGGGTAATGATCATTTTTGAGTTTAGTAGCTAATTTCTAATTCTTTTGTCTTATTTCTTGAGAGTAAGTTATCTTGCATTTTCTAGCAGCTGAGTTTTTAATGGTAGTCCCTAATTGTGCCAGCAATTCATGACATACCTCTGTGTTTTTAAAACAGTCCATGAAAGTATCAGTTCTTTCTTGATTGTCTACCTATGTGGTATTGAAATTGATCTGTTTGTTCTTTTCTTGATAATAATTATGGGACTGGAGAGTTGATGGGGAATGAGAGAGAACTGGGCAAAACTTATAAATTGATTTTTCTCTGGGCTTTTTTCCTTCATATTTCTTATTTTCATGTGATTTTGCTTTTTATTTTTAACTGACACACAAAACATAAAAGTTGTACTTATTAATGGTAGAACCATGTAATGATCAATGCATATATACATTGCATAATCATTAAATCAGGTTAGATGTATTTACCTGCTCAGATATGTATGTATGTAGGCACTGCTCTGCAGTCTCTGAGGTCCCTAGTTCAATTCCCAGCACTGCAAAAATGGGAGAAGGATGTGGCAATCCACTCCCGAGGCAATCCTGAAATAACCAGCCATTGAAAACCTTACAAAGGTTGCTATGAGTCGGACATGACTTGATGGTACCTAACAACAGCAACAACATGTGTGTATGTATGTGTGCATGTGGTGTTGGAGGCCTGAATCAAGGGCACCATGGATGCTAGACAAGTGCTCTACCACTGAGCTGCACTGTCAGCCTCTGCCTCGCAAGTTGCTGGGATTGTAGGCATGTGCCATGGCGTCTGGTCAGCTCCCCAAACATTTATTTCTTTGTAGTGGATACTTTCAGAATTCTTTATTCTAGCTTTTGAAATGTGCATTACATAATTACCCTTTCACATTTATAGATGTTGACTGTGAGTGAGACTGGTATAGTTTAAATTTGGGATACTCTTCTGAAAACGTCTGATTGCTTAGAATGTGCATATCCATGAGGTAGTCTTTGAGGTTTTATTTATATAAAAATAAATTACTAAGTAAGTGCCCTTGTCTTTTGAATCCAGTATTAGAACTAGTAACTCAAATTATCATTCAAGGGACTTATGTAGTTCTTGTCTTGGTAAAGATTTTTATTTTCAAATGTTTTTTTCTTGATTTGATTTTAGACTTGTAGAAAAGTTACAAGAATTGTAAAGAGCGTCCCCAAGGATCTTTCCCTGGATCACCTGAATAACCTGTTACTACACTGACCTCCCCTCACCCAGCGTATTAAAGGTTCTACTGTTGCTGATGCTCAGTGCCTGGGTTTAGATAGGGCTTTGGGAAGGTCAAGGCCCCTCATCATGTCCTGCGCCACTTCTGGTGCCCAAGGACCCTTTACACCCTGGCTCCTCTTGTT
Source organism: Pedetes capensis (assembly GCA_007922755.1). NCBI lineage: Eukaryota > Metazoa > Chordata > Mammalia > Rodentia > Pedetidae > Pedetes > Pedetes capensis. The sequence continues at coordinate 67,000 of VMDO01007144.1, read as the reverse complement.
TGCCTCCCAGGCTTTGCCTGTGGCATTTCTCCAGCTTGTGCTGTGACTGACAGAGCTGACGCGCATCCTTGAAGCAGAGTGAGCCATGCTCTTTGCCATGGGCCTGCCGGGCTTGGTCCGCAGTGCCTGCGCACTGTGCCACCTGCAGCTCACCTCACTGCCACTCACCTGCCTGCTCTCACTGTGGGCAGTGTCCACGCACTCAGGTGCTGCAGGCAGGTGGTCTGACGCTGACTTGGCTTCCTTTCCTGACAGTTCACATCCTGGGCAGGTAACTCCGCCCCCTCAGCCTTCCTTTCCCTCTTCTGGATGTGCACAGTGGCCCTGTGTGTCCCAGGGGATTCTGTGGGTGGATGAGGTTTGAGTCAGACAAATAGCCAGTGTGCAGCATCTCATTCATTGAATGTTGGGTGACATGTATCTTCTGTCTGTGACACATCTATGGCCTTTTATCTGTCTGTTCATCTCTGATGTCCTTGAGTTTCCAATGACCTACATTATAAATTTCCACTTAAGTCTTTGACTACTTTTGGGAAGGTTCTTTTTAATTTACTGTAAATGATATGAATGTAGTAGTTTAGAGAATTACATTGTGTAATCATTATGTGACTAGAATTTGAGAATTTTGTCTCTTTAGTTCCTGTGTGGGTTAATTTCCTCAGTCCAGCTAATCTGAGTTTTAACTTGGTTGTAAAATTGAATGCCTTTAAGTGTTGACTTTGAACAGTTATACACAAGTTGTATAATTATTAATTTCACAATAGTTTAATGAATGTCTGTGTAAGGAAAGGCTACTTTCTGTAATCAGAAGAAAATGCAAATCATCAATAAAGAGACTGAAAATAGGAACCAAGCAGAAATCATAGAGCTGAAAAATAGAGTAATTGAGATGGCAGAATCATCAGCAGGACTCCAGCAGAACTCAGTGGGAAAAGAAGCCCACTGGCTGGAGGAATGTCAAGTGTAGTCATCCAGTTTGAGGAACTGGAAGAAAAAGGAAGGAAAATGAGCAGCACTTTAGAGACCTGTGGCGCACAGGTTAATGAAAGAAATCACTTATTGTGAATTATTAATTAATGAAAGACATTAATCTGCAAGTCCATGAAACTCAATTAGCTCACAGTATTATAAATTCAGATATCCACAATAAGACACATTATAATCAAACTGCAGAGAGGCAAAGACAGAGAAAAGTCTTCAGAGCAGGAAGTGAGAAAAACTCATCTCATAGAAGGATCCTCAGAAGGATCAACAACTGACTTCTCATCAGAAATCATGACGGTCAGAAGGTAGTAAGATGTATTCAGATACTGAAAGAAAAAAACCACTATTTGATAATTTTGTATCCAGCAAAACTCCTTTCAAAAGTGGAGAAAGAGGAAATTCCCAGATAAATAAAACCCTTGAGAGTTCCTAGGAATGTGTAAGCCACTGAGGAGTGATTCATAAACAAATAGAAACTCTGCCTACACCTGTAGGTGTTAGATAAAGGGATTAATCAGTGATAGAAAAAGTTCAGCAAAGAAAAGCCCAAGATCATATGGCTTCTCTAGTGAACACTAACCCAATATTTAAAGAATTACTACCAGTCCTTCTCAAACTCTTCAAAAAATGGAGTCAGGAAGGGACACTTAAATCATTTTATGAGGCTGCCATAGGCCAACACGAGAAAACCTTATACCCGAATCTCTTAGGAATGTTGATGCCAGAATCCTCAGTGAAAGACTAGAAAACGGGATCCAGCAGAATCTTCAATGAAAGATCAGAAAATGGAATCCAGCAGCATATTAACAGGTGGTACACCCAGCCAATGGGAGAAAACACAGTCCACTGAGGTGATGCTAGAAAAGCATTTGACAGCATTCAACATCTTTTTGTGATAAAAATAACCTATGACTAGAAAGGAACTCAACTAGTAAAGGGCATCTATGAAGCCCTTAAGAGCTAATGCCATGTGCATGGTAGAAGGCTTTCTCTCTGGATGAGAGCAAGACAAAGTGTCCACTGTCATAGCTCCTGCTCCGCATTGTGCTGCAAGTCCTGGCCAGGACAATTAGAAAGACCGGGGGGGAAAGGCATCTAGATTGAAAAGGGAGAGTAACCTTAACCCTGTTCCCAGATGATATGATCTTACATATAGAAAACTCGACAGCAGGGGTATCCAACCTCTTGGCTTCTCTAGACCACAATGAGTAAAGAGGAATTGTCTTGGCCTGTGCGTACATTGTATAATGTATTTAGTGCTTATACATAATAAGGGGGGTCATGAAGAAGAAAAACTCTGAAAAACAGAATGTTAAAATATCTTCTGGGGCCTAGATTACTAGCTATCCCGGGCTGCGTGTAACCTGTGGGCTGCAGGTTGGGCATGCCCGCTAGAGTGTGCAGATGTGCACTGTAGGCATAGATGGGTAAAGAGATACACGAATCTCATAAACAGGCTCACCTTTTAGCAGGGTAAAAGATGAGTAACAAAACTCAGTTGTGTTTCTGTATACTTGCAGTGAATAATCCAAATATGAAATGGAAACAATTCTCACAGTAGCATCAAAACAAACAAAATACTTAGGGCTAAATTTAACTCAGGAAGTACAAGGCTTGTGCCCCTCGAAGTATAGCAATTTATAGGTTTGCCTTGGATGTGGCCTTTGTTATACAGGAAGACTGACCAGGTTGAGTCCCCCTGCACAGGCATTGTGGTGTATTCTCCAGGCGCGTCGTAAGCAGGAATCTCATGGCCGTGGCTGGCAAAATGGGCAGGTTGGAGTGGGGGCTGCTGTGGTCTGTACTGATGGATCTCATTCCTAAGAACCAAGTTGCTTGCTAAGAAAATTACCTTCTTCGTTTCTGTCTTAGTAGGGAGGCCTTGGCATTTGTCCAGCACTTAATGAGAAATCATGGTACAATTATGTTTAATTTTTTCCTTGATTCTTTCTGCATTTGATATAATGGTGAAAATTAAAGGACCTTGAGTAGAAAATGCATCAATAAAATAAAGACTTCTTGCAATTACAGTCTGACCTTGGTTCTTCCCTCTCCTGCCATACCTTTTTCATAGAATTAATTGTATTCTAAAGAGTACCCATATTCTTTGTGTCTGTGGCTAGATGTTCTCTAGTAGTGCGATTGCACGCTCCTTTGCCTCCAGATGAAGCAATGTGCTCGTGACTTTTCAAGATGATTGAATTGTCTGAGGGTTTTCTGTGGTTTAAATGAAGTTTTCTTATTGTTCACACTGATCAAAAGCCAACTGTACTCCAAATCTGAGGATAAATTGGTGTGTTGTCTATAAAAACTAACTCTTGTGTTTTATGTGAATAACAGAGAAATATAAATTTATATGCAGTTCATCTAATCTGTTGAATGCAAGCCAGAGAGCAGCTCCGGTCGGGTGGCTGTGGAGGTTAGTCATTGGGGGGCTCACGATACTTGTTATTTCTATCAGAGACAATTTCAGTATATGTCAGAGTCGTGATAAACTCATTAGAACAGAACTGTTTATCTCTCAAAGCAGTCTTTAGGTATGTGTTTTAAATCAGAAAGATAATATAAATCAAAAAAGCCTAAAATAGATCAATGATGGTTCAGTTACTTAAATCGATGGTGAAGATAATAAATTCTATTTGAAAGGAAGTATCAGTCCTTTCTCTGTACTCATAAAATGGTGGCATTTATTCGTATGATTATTTGTAAAGGAGATTGGCTGTGCATAACTGATACCATCTTTCCTGACTTACAAGGGTCAAATGTAAGACCTTGCCATCATTACGTTTGTGTTCCTATTTTCCCTTGGTAGTAAATTTATGTGAAAGGGGAGGGAGACCCACAACATCATAAACCTCCTTTAGTTAATCATCAGTAACCTTATCAACAGATAACATTTATTTATGTGCCCATATTTTGCTGTGCATTTGTGTGTATAACGCATAGTATTTTATGATCTTTGTTACTTTTTCCTGGAAGTAAAAAATGAATATTGTTTCATGCCATTAACTGTTATTCTTCACCAGGGTTTCTTAAGATGGTCTCTGAAACTCTAGAATAGTATATCAAACTAGTATATATTTGTAAATACTCACAAACACGTGTATTTTTCCCTCGGAAGAAGATCTGTGTTTTTTTATCAGGATCTTTGATAGTTAACAGTAAAATATGATAGTAGTGTAGTATTTTGTAACTCGTTTATATATTTACTTGTTTTTAGAGATTTAATAGCATATTGGAAGTGCAATACACCTTGGCCCAGAATATTTTAATAGTGCAAGGATATTTCAGTTTTATTCTATATTCAGAAATGAAATTGGCTTATAATATTTGTGGTATTTCCTTACTAGATGCCAGTGTTACACCAATTTCAATATGTCAGAGTAATGATAAACTCATTAGAACAGAACTGTTCAAAGCAGTCCTTAGTTATGTGTTTTAAATTGGAAAGATAATATAAATCAAAAAAGGCTAAAATAAATCAATGATGGTTCTGTTACTTAAATTGATGGTGAAGATAATAAATTTTATTTGAAAATAAGTACCAATCCTTTCTCTGTAGTCATAAAATGGTGGCATTTATTCAAATGATTATTTGTAAAGGAGATTGGCTGTGCATGACTGATACCATCTTGTGGTATATAACTGATACAGCCTGGGGGATTCTGCACATTCTCCTGTGGTCCTGAATCCTTTGAACAGCACAGGAGTGGTGTCCTTAAGAAGGAAGCTTAGATGGTGGCGGGAGCCGAGGTGCAGGACGGTCCCCGCCTGATTGTGGAGCGGGGCTGGCTTCGGGCAGGAGTCTGGGCTCGGTTCTGAGGTCCTGAACCTGAGGGAGGCCTGGGCAGCGCTTCCGGGTGGGGAGCTGGCACCTCCCGCCCTGGTCACGGCAGGTAGGAGGTGGGCTTCTGTCCCCCTCTTTGAAGGTACCCCTGTGTGCAGCCTCCCTGGAATCCTAATCTGGTCGAGTCACTTCTCAGCCAGGCCATCCTGAGCCTCGGCTCTTAGGGCCAGTACGAGCAGGCGCCGTGGCCCCCAGTGCACAGGGCCTTGTGTACCCCTGGTGGTCACCCTCTGTCCTTCCCTAGACTGCCAGGGCTGCCCACTGACTCCTGGACCGCGAACCAAGCCCGTGGTGCACGTCTGCTGTAGCTGTGTCCATCCAGTCAGATGAAGGGACTGGGCTGGGCAGGAGAGCGGCTGCCTCGGTGGCACTGGGAGTGCATGGAGGGTGGGGACGGTCTCTCCACAGGACGCTGCCACCCAGGGCCATCCCCACAGAGCCTCATAGAACCCAGCCAGCTCCTAGACCATCCCGTGAGAGCCTCACTTCTGAGGCCCCTAGCCAGCCTAGGAAAGAGTGTCGGGAAGGTAGGATATGGGCCAGACTCATCCAGTTCCCCAGAGACCTGGAGTCTCCTGCAGGACCTGGAGTCTTCTGCAGTCTTCACTCCTGCTTCCCCCCCCCCCCGCCCCAGCATGGAGGAAGTGGTATGCCCTGGGGCAGCTGGTGGGTTGCGTTTGTGGTTGACATACCTGGGTGAGACCACAATGATCTGGTTGTTGTTAGGTGCTATTGAGTTGGGTCCGACTCATAGCAACCCTGTGGACGACAGACACAGCACTACCCAACACTGTACCATGCTCGGCGCTGTTGTCAGTGCTTCTCTGCTATCCAGGGGGTTTTCAATGGCTGATTGTTATTTGGGAGTGGGCTGCCGGGTCCTTCTCCCAACCCGACTGCACCCAGTATTCCCAGGCGGTGTCCCATCCAAGGACTAGCCAGGCTTGACCCTGCTTAGCTTCCGAGATCTGATGGGATTGGACACCATGGTGGTACGGCCCCAGGCGGATAACGTGGAGCACTTGACTATGTTATGCCTACAGCCGTACCACTGAGGAGGGAATCAGGAACAACTCGAAGAGGCTCTGTTTCCCAGAAGGGGTGATAGGGAGTGCCAGGTGGAACACCACACACACTTAATTCCACGTGCATAATGACAGTGAAGCAAAACAAGAAATGTCCCGGTCACTGCTGGAGGGTGGCAAGTAACAGAGGTGCTCCTCAGCATCTCTTTTTGTATCCCAATGGCTTCCCCTTCTCATCTGTTGTGGTGCTGGTTCCTCATGAGACCTCATCAACGCAGAAGAAAAGATGGGGATCAAATAGATGAGGCTGGCCCAGCAGTAAAGAGAAAATGCCACGCAGAAGAAAACGGCCCCTACAGCATACTACCTGCCAGGACAGATTCCAGGGCGACCGAAGATGAAAGTCATAAAAATAATGTGTGGAATACTGAGAGGACATTGTGGAGAATATTTCTATAATCTAGAAATGGGAGACAGGACGCCCAGAAAAGCTGTAAAGGATGACAGATGTTTATTTGTATGTAATAGAAAAATAGAATAAACAAAAACATAGAACATACTGTAAACCCTGGGAAATGATTAGCTTAGAAAATTTACGTTTGTAATAGGTAATGATTCACAAATAATTACTCTCCTAATGGCACGAATCTACGTATTGAAAAGAGAAAGACAAAATGAATAAACAGATGGATCAAGGACAGAAAAAGTTCCCAGGAGGAAGAACGCAAATACCCATAAAGTTATGGAAACACACTCAGCTTCATTTGTGGTCAGTGGAAGAAAGATGTGAGGCAGCTGATTTCGCTTAGCTGATTGACAAAGCCAGAGATACCGGCGAGTGGAATCCAGGGCCCCTGCTGAGGGGAGGGTCTGCCCTCACGGCCTGCGTTTGAGGAGGCCTGGCCTCGCCCACACCGATGGCAAACGACAGCCCAGCAGCTCTGTCTCAGAACACAAGTCCGTGGGAGTCAAAGCCAAGTCTAGAGCGCATGACTAAAAATGAAATGGCCTCGTAGTGCGGATAAGCTGGGGACGGAGCACTTGCGTTTTCTTCCCACCTCGGGGTGTCCTTTCTGGGCTGTCGGTGCGGGTTGGGCGGTAGAGGGGAAGGGTCTTGATCACCCGTGGTGCCTGGGGTTCCTTCCTACAGTGCCACTTGGCTGGCCACTGCTGGCCGGTTCCACAAATGGCCGTGTATGCTTCAGGGTGCGTCTAGGTGGCTGTCTGAATTCGGGGGTCTCTTGTGAAAAGGATGTGGGATTAGGCACCTCTGTGCCCCAGGCTCCAAAGGTCTGTAAAAAAGAGATGGTCAAGGGCACGCACACCCATGGGCACACTGGGCACAAGTGGCTATTGGGAAAGCTCCAGTGGCCTGCACTGTCACCAAGGTAGAGTGCTCTGTGGATGGGAGACTCTCAGCCTTGGGTCCTCGGTGCTGTGTGGCCGAGGCTTGGTACTCATGACAGTACTCAGTCTCCAAGGGAAAATTAATTTGTTACATTTTGGTTTGAGAAGTCCAGGAAATGTGTAATTCAACTTAGGTTTTTATCCGAAGTGCTTTATGAAACAAGTTTATTGTATGAATAGACAAGGCTTGTGTATGGAGAGCTTACCCGCAGAATAACTTTCTAGAATAACTTACTTGAGGTTGCTGTTGGCCAGTATTTTGCATAAAATCATTTTAATCCTCAATGCATTTTGCTTTCAGTTTTTTGTAGCATCAGATCCAACAGTTAAAACAGATCGACTGTGGCATGACAAATACACTTTGAGGAAATCAATGATTCCTTCATTTATGACAATGGATCAGTCTAGGAAGGTAGGATTAGAAGAAATTTTTGTGATTTTTTTGCTATGTATACTTGTGCTGTGTGACACAGCTAATTTTCAGTTAAATAAATTTTGTTGCATTTTAGGATTGTTAATGTTATTGAAGCGAAGTATGTTTTAACTGACTTAAACACTTAGTAATCTGTTGCAAAAGTATCTTTTGAGGTCCTAGAACTCACTTGACGCTAGACCTTTTGTGAGGTGGTTTTCAGTCAGTAGCTAGCTGGTAATGTCTGAATATTTGTAGTATTTGGGTGATTATTTAAATTTTATATAAAGGTAATTGTAGGATTTTTTTTCCTTTTTAGGTCCTTTTGATTGGAAAATCAATAAATTTCTTGCACCAAGTTTGTCATGACCAGACACCCACTACGAAGATGATAGCTGTGACCAAGTCTGCGGAGTCACCTCAGGATGGTACGGTCCTGTGGAAGATGGTGGTGGCGGTGGGGTGATGATGGTACGGCGGTAGGACGGTGCTGGCGTGGTGACGGCGCTGTGGATGGTGTGGTGCTGATAGTGACATGGCGGGGGTGGGGCGGAGATGGAGAGTCGTGATGTTGAGTGCTGGTGTGTGGGCATGGGGTGGGCATCTGATGATGCGACACTGGTGGCGATGATGGTGCCAATGTGATGTCGATGACGGTGGTGATGATTTTGTTGCTGAGAATTTTTTCCATAGCACACAGGAAAACAGTTGCCTCACATCTTTCTTTCACTGACCACTAATGAAGCCGAGCGTGTTTCCGTAACTTGATTGGCATTTGCTTTTTTCCTCCTGGGAACTTTTTCTGTCCTTGATCCATCTTTTTCTTCACCTTGTCTCTTTTCAATACGTAGATTCTTTCCATCAGGGAGAGTGACTGTTTGTTCCATAGCATTTACAGATAACTGAATCGCTAAGATGGTTTGGCATACAGTATGCTATGTGTATATAAAATGTCCGTTACTGTGCGAATGTTTAATTCCTATTTATGTGAAGTTAAATAGTAAGTATTGGAATAGGAACAGCTATTTTACTCTACTTAGTTATTTGGATTACTGTTTTTCTGACAGTAAACTGACAGTGTGCTAAAATAAGAAAACAGCAGGAAACATGTTGCTAGGAGTAGCCACACTTGGGGATTCAAAGACTCTTTCAGAAGTCAGTAGGGATTTAGCAAATGTGTGTTGTATTCAAAATGCTGTGTTCCAATTCTGCCTGCCTCCCTCATTCCTACCTGCTCCTGCTGCTCCTCCCCCCTTTCTCCACATGTGGCCTGCCCCAGCCGCAGCCATTCCCTGCTATTTTGTGTGTGGCTAGGTTATGCTTGTGGCTTCCCAGTCCTGGCCATATTTGCTGTTTATATTGTCATCTTGAGTCATTCAAAAGATTTATTTTGCGTAAGATCCTGTATTGGAAATGATGTGCCAGAACTCCACGGGGGGTAGAGGCCGAATGTAGAGATTTGGGAGGCACCTGCCACACCATGGCAAGGCGATAACTGAGTGGCGAGAGCACCCGAGGTCAGGCCGATGGCCGCTGCAGTCCTGGAGAGCCGCAGTCCCCCTCAGCCAGGTGTGTTTCTGAGTAGTTTTGTGTGTCCCTCAGGTTAGGTGTTGGGATAGAGAGTTGTGATCTGAATGCGGATTCATGAGAGAGGCCCACGGTTGAGAGGTGGGAGGAGGAGGAGCCAGGAGCACATTTGTGCTGGAGTTTTGACCTTTCCACAGTGCGGAGAGGACGGCTCGTGCTGGACGCATGACTCCTGCCTGTGGGTCCCCTGGAGGTGTGGGGTTCAGGCTGCCTCTGCCACTGAATTGCTGCTGCCACCACCGTCGCTGTTCCACATCTGCCGTTAACTGCTGTATGACTGCTGCTCCTGCTCTTCCTGGATGGCAGGGACGTCTGCTGCCTACTCTGTCCTCCTGACTGTGGCCAGTGTCTAGAGGACAAAGTTTCTGCTGTTAAGTTTACAGTAGGGTGGGAAGATAAAAGTACCGTCCTGAAAGTACAATCCAGACAATACAAAACAGTGGTGGCAAGTGTTGGATTCATGTTTGCCAGTGAAAAGTTTTGAGGATTTGTAAGTGTGAATAGAGTCAAGAGGGTGACTTAATTCAAGTTGGAACACAGGGCACACCTGAACCTCGGGGAGCAGGGTGCTGGGTGTTTGGGGTCTGGTCTTCTCATAGTGGGTGTCTGGTCATGACAAACTTGCACCCAGTTAAACTTGGTTAACATTTAAGCCTTTTTAATGATTCTCACAGGATGCGATGAAAACACTCACCTTTTAAACCTGCACAGACCAACAGAACCACACTCACTGCCCTTCACGCAGGACTGTGGTGGGCTTCTTAGGTGGGGCCTGATGCCCTTGTGTCCTCAGGCCTCACTCTGCCTCAGACGCTGCCTTCTCCACGGGGCCCCGGTTTCTGCACGGTGTGCACCTAGAAGGACGGCCGGATGAAGAGGGCAGCTGTCCTGCCACCCCATGCTGCAGGACAGAGTCCTCGTGGCTTCTGGGTTAACGCAGGTGGTGGGAAGGGACTTCAGCATGAAGTCCAAGGCGTTGCTCTTACTCCTGCTCAACCTTGCACAGGGATTTTACCTTTCCCAGTCTTTGATTGTTTTCAGCTTTGGGACCGTGTAGTTCAGTTATTACTGTGGTGTTAAGTGGAATCAAGTGTTCAAACGTTTATAAACAGCTTTGAGCTACACAGATATAAATTAGCATCATAAAAAGCTCTGTTCCGTCTCCATACTCTATTTCTTTTCAGTATAAAGCTGTGGAAATGCTTTTTCCTCATGTTACTGCCCAGTTAGGCTTCTGTGTTGGTGGAAGTCTGGCTCTGTCCTCTGGAAACCCTCCAGTGACTTCCCTGGAGGTCCCCCTGGGATGCTGTGACGGGCCCGGTGGCAACAGTGCCCTGCTGTCGTGCACAGCTATGGGACTCATGCTGGTTCACATGTGTCGTGTGGGTCTTAGGACTCGTTTGTGGAAGCCTCCTGTGGTACGTGTGGTACTCGGTACCACCCTGTGTTAGTGAGGTCGCATGTGAGGCACTGTGTGGACGGTGATCATTGGACTTAAGCACAGTGCTGTGCCCAGCTTCTCCTGTCTGTCCAGAGGCCGTGCCTGCTCTTGGTCCAGCTGGATGCTGGCGCCTTCAGTTTCGTATCCCGGCACTGGTTTGCCTTTGCTGCCCGTGCAGCTGCTGTGGCTGGGTTGGGTCTGCATTGATATTGACAGCGTGGCAGTGACTTCTGCACACGTGGGCCTCTGCTGTTCCTTTGTTACAATGCGCATTACATACGTCTGTGTGCTTTTCCCTTTTGTTCTTTACAGCTGCGGATTTATTCACGGACTTAGAAAATGCATTTCAAGGGAAAATTGATGCTGCTTATTTTGAGACCAGCAAATATCTACTGGATGTTCTCAATAAGAAGTACAGCCTGCTGGACCACATGCAGGCAATGAGGCGGTACCTGCTGCTTGGTCAAGGAGACTTTATAAGACACTTGATGGATTTGCTAAAGTAAGACATAGAACTGTTGTGATTTGTATAAGCATGCAGTACTTTTACCATGACAAAGAGCCTGATGTTTTTTGTTTAAAAGAATAAGTGGGATTAGAGGGCAATGGTTTGTAGTCTCATGCAGCATATTTCTAAAATAAACTCTGTACGTAGATACAATTGTAGGTTTTTCACAGGTCAAAGTCCCTTTGCTTTTGCCCTGGATGCCAGCAGACCGTCAGCTGTCTGAGTGCGGTTCCTACGTGCACTGTGGCGTGTACAGTGGTCTCCCTGAGTGTGAGGAGTTGAGTGCAGTCCTGATTCACTTAGGCTTCAGTTTGGAATTAATCTGAAAAATGAGTATTTTAAATCGAACTTTTAGTTGTGTATTTTTAGTTAATGTTGTTTTACGTAATAGAACGAAATCACGACCTTTTTTATTGTGTTCTCTGCTATTTCGCCTGCCCTTCCTTCTGGAGTTCCCTGGCGGGCTTTTCTTTCCCTCCCTGGGGACAGAGACAAGTGTTCCAGAGAGCTCCCAGACTCCAGGAGTGTAGTCTAGTGCAAGGGTGGTTGTAGCACGAGTCCAGTGGTTTTAACTCAGGCTTTTGTAAGAATGTTGTTGTTAGGTGTGTCAAGTCAGTGTCTGACTCACAGCGACCCTATGTACAACAGGCAAACACTATAGTCATTGTTTCTCTGCTGTTCATAGGGTTTTCGATGGCTGATTGTTTTGGGGAGTGGGTTGCTGGGTCCTTCTCCCAAGCCTACAGCATCTGGTGTTCCCAGGCGGTCTCCCATTCAGGTACTAACTAGGCCTGACCCTGCTTAGCTTCCGAGATCTGACGGGATCGGGCACCATGGTGGTACAGCTGCGGGCCTTTGTAAGAATGGAGACTTTTTATTTTGTGGTGTTCCCTTTAGGACACTTAAGAAAATCTCAGTATTCCCTTTAGAACACCAGATAGTTATCTTTAGATCCTGCCTATGCTAGTGAGGCAGTTGTTATGGGACTGTAGTCTCAACCCTTGGCAAACATCACACTTTACCGGAGGCTGGTTGAAGCAGGTCACCGGCCAGCCCAGGGTCTCATCTGAGCTCAGGAGTCTGTGTGGGGGCTGTGGCTGGCTTGGGGGCTTTACCCCAATGCTCCCCATCAGATACACACTCCCGCAGTGCTGCCTCTAGCCTAGAAGCCAGCCATGAGGATGAGGAGTGGTCTAGCGGAGGCACGATGAGCAGTAGCTGGCCCTGTGTGGGAACCGGGTCTCTCTGTGGGGGACGCTCGGGGTCACACTTCCTACATAGCATTTCCACACTGGCAGTGAAGAAGGGTGCGCTCGGTAGGTGTTGAGTGCTTCCAAGTGTGCATGATGAGGAGCTGTTAAGGGGGAAGACTTTTCTAGATCTGGGGCTAACCTGAGATTGTGTGGGGTGTGTAGGAGGGAAGCTAGTGAGGCAGGTCGGCAAGGCGGAGTGAGGGTAGAGGTCCAGGACGCCACTGCGGATCGCCTCGTCTGCCCGCCTCGGGCCGGGTTGTAACATTGAAGGTGCCGTGTTCTTGGTATTAAGTGGAGAGCTTGTGTCACCCCCAGCTATGTTTCACGCACCTCGTTTTTAAAGGGAGCGCCAACGGTGTGCGTCCCATTTGCCTCAGGTTTATCTGAGGACGGTGATCCCACGGTGTTCTCAGCCTGTGTCACGTCCACACAGCTGTGTCTGAGATGGTCGTTCACCTCTCGGTCAGAGAGATGCGAGCGTCATGGTGGAAATGCAGCCACGAATAAATAACCTGCGGGAGTGGCTGCTGGTGGCCTGGTGGTTCTGGACCCCTGGACATCTGGACATCTACTTGTTTTCAAAAAGACCATGGTTCCCTTTGGGTGTCTATAGGAAATTGTAGTTGTTCACACAACTTATAGGCCAGTCTTAAGTTTGGAAGCTTGGTTAAAATGTACACTGCAGCTAAGTGCTTTGAACCTTAAGGTTTCAAGGAAGTGTTCTACTTTTTAAAACCCTATTTGCAGTTCCGCCACAAAGGTTTTGTTACCACATTGTATTGGTCGTATTTGTCTTTTCAGTTTTTATAATTTGAACTCTTTGAAATTTACAAGTTTCATAAAAGATCATTAAAAACTCCAGTAACATTTTCCGTAATTTTTAAAAAATTTGTTAAGACCAGAACTTGTCCGTCCAGCAACAACTTTGTACCAGCATAACTTGACTGGGATTCTGGAAACTGCTGTCAGAGCCACCAACGCCCAGTTCGACAGCCCCGAGATCCTCAGGAGGCTGGACGTGAGGCTGCTGGAGGTACGCAGTGCTGAGTGTCCCCGAGTGGCACTGCCGCTCATGTGGCAAGGCTGGTGTGGTCAATACTGGAAATTGGACCCTCTCTGTGTGATCCTGCTCTGCACTTGTTAGTGTTGGCCCTGGGCAGGTCCCTCCCCTTTAAGCCCCACCATCTTACAAGGTGGGCGTTCCACGGGGCCGCTGGGCTCAGCTTGGATAAAATGCATGAGATGCAGTCCAAAGTGTGGGAGCCCATCACCGACCTTGGTAACTCTCCCAGATTTCATGGTGAGTGGCACAGGAGACACAGTGTGATATATAGTGGCAATATCTGTTCACCAGCAAACCAGTGTTTGTAGTTAGTGTGCTGGAGGGACCGTGCTTGGGGACAGGATTATGAGCTTGAGTTGTTGAGGGGTGGTAGTAGAGCACATTGGCTTTCTTAAAACACAGACTTTGTGAGATTTGGAATCTGTTACGAGGCAGTGGGTTTCTGTCTGTCATCAAAATGGTGATGAGCCGGGTGTGGTGGTTCACGCCTGTCATCCCAGTGACTGAAGAGGCAGAGGCAGGAGGATCCTAGGTTCAAAGCCAGTGGCAGCCCGCATGACTCAGCAAGACCCTGACTCAAAAAGTAAAAGTCGGGCTGAGGGTGCAGCTCAGAGGTAGGGTTTGCAGAGCATGTGTGAGGCCCTGGGTTCAAACCTCAGGACAGCCCAAGAAAAAGAATAAAGGAGATGAATTTTTATCGACAATATTCATTCAAAAATACACCGTTCATTCCCGAATATTGATAGTGCACCTGCGCCGTGTCTAATCGCGGAGGATGCTGAAGCGGATGGAAAGAGGCCGTTCCCTAAGTCCCCTGCTTGCACACAGCCGAGTACTTCAGCAGTTTAAAAAGTGGGCCTGATTTTATTGCCTTTGCTCTGAGAACTCGACAGGTTCTTTAGCAGTAAGTTTAAAGCCTTTCAGTTGTTGGCTTTATTTATTTACCTATTTATCGCCATTAGGTCTCTCCAGGAGACACCGGGTGGGATGTCTTCAGCCTGGATTACCACGTCGATGGACCGATTGCCACCGTAAGACCATCCTGTGTGTTTGTGTCATGTGCACCGCTGTGTAGGTTGCTGAACTCTTGTTTCAGTCTGGCTTTCTTCCCTAGGAACCTGTGATTGACGTGATCACGACGTCTAGGATGTGCCCACTGAACTGTGTGTGTTTTAAAGAATGATGAACGGGGGCTGAAACGCTGTATTATTTTGAGAATTCTTAAAAATATCATTTGTTCTATCATAGATTTCACCAAGGACTTAATAAATGGATTGTTCATTTTGTTCCGTTACTCTTAGACTGCAGCACCTCATTTAGGATAACTTGAAGGGGAACTATAAAATGTATTTTAGAGGAATCATATTTTTACTACTTAGATGAAATTGATATTTAGTATTCATTTAAATTGCTGAGAAAATGGCCATGCTGTTGTTCAGTGTGCTCAGACCAACTTAAAGGCAAATGCCGTTCCTCCTAACAGTCATCAGGTCACCTGAGGCTCGCTGGGGAGTTGCCTCTATGTGTGTCCACTTAGCAAGTCTCATTCTAGTGCTCATTTTCTCTTTATTCAGGGTGGAAGAAATTCTCTTAAGCATATAGTTGTTGTTAGGTGCCGTCGAGTTGGTATCCAACTCATAGCGACCCTCATAGGGTTTTCAATGGCTGATTGTTTCGGGATTGCCAGTTCCTTCTCCCACTTTTGCTGTGCTGGGAATTGAACTTGGGACCTCAGAGACTGCAGCGCAGTGCTCTACCAACTGAGCTAAATCCCAGCACTCTTAAGCATATAGCAGTCATTTTTGTATCCGTAATCCCGAGGAAGGCAGTTTCATTCCTATAATTATTGGGAAATATATTCTGTTAGGAAAAAGTCTAGTGTGGCTTGAAGATTGTCTTTTTCAGAGGCTCTTGCAGCATCTGCTTCCCTGGCTGTCTCCTTCCTCTCACCCCGTAAGTCACTCCCCCTGCTCAGAATTCCACTGAAGTCAGCGACAGCCAGGCCTCGGGTCTGCTCTGGACTGGCAGCCGTGGGGGCAGCGTTTTCACGCACAATCCCCCTTGTCTGACCTTCACTAGATCGTAGCTGCCGTAGTGTAAGTGCCACTGCCCTCATGTTTAATGTTCTGTCATCTTCATATTGGCCCTTTCTCCTTGACTTACACACATCCTTGTTGTTAGGTGCCGTCGAGTCGGTATGCGACTCATAGCGACCCTGCGCACAACAGGCGAAACACTATTGTCAGTGCTTCTCTGCTGTTCATAGGGTTTTCAATGGCAGATTGATTTTTGGGAGTGGGTTGCCAGGTCCGTCTCCCAAACACACATCCTTAGCAGGTCTGTTTTATTTTGTTGTTTTGTGTTTTTGTGCAGTACTTGGGAGTTGAACCCAGGACCTCACACATGCTAGTGCTGTACCACTGAGCTGCATCCTTAGCCTCTTTTTAATTTTTTTTTTTTAATTTTGTTTTTGAGTCAGGGTCTCGCGAAGTTGCACAGGCTACCTCTGGCCTCAGACTTCTAATCTTCCCAGTTTAGCCCCCCAAGTCACTGGGATTACAGACCTGTGCTGCACTGCCCAGCTTCTAAGGCCTAGTACTGTGTGATATCTCAGCAGGTTACTCAGAGATTTCGATGGTATCCACTATGTGTACCTTGCGTAGTATTTTCATGCATAAAAGATAAGCGAGGAGGAGTTGGGCTGGGGCTTAGTGCTAGAGCCTACCTTGACTGGCACACGTGAGCAAAGCCCTGGCTTTCATCTCCAGCACCAGAAATCCAAAGGGACCACAGTAAAGGTAATTGCATTCACTGTTCACCAACTCTGAGTATCTTCACAAGTAGGTAAACTGAATGTAATCTAGATTTGTAAGGACTTAATTGCTTTATAATATTGCATCTTGCTAGGAATGTCAGTTACACATTGCATGCTGTGTACTTAAGTAATTGCTCACGCACTATTGTTAAAATTTTAGGCGTTTTAAAGCTCTATTTTAGTAGAAAAGACTGAAGAAAAAGCAGTTCACATCATAGATTTATCTGTAAGAACTCATCTGTGGCAGCACTGTCTGTGACACACAAGCGTCAATTTGTCTGCTAGCCCAGTGGGTTGGTGGCATGACAGCCTGCATATGGAGAAAGGAAAAGAAAGAGTCCTGTGGTTGGTGGCAGTACCACCAGGGACAAAGTGTGGGAAATACTGTCTTGCACGTTTGATATCTGCCATGCCATTTCTGGGGTCAAATTCTCTCTTGTAGTTAATATACATATATATTTAGCTAAATTGCAGTAACTATAGGCATAGTTGTGCAGTTATAAGGACTCAAACCAGTATTAGAAGTTAATTTTTCTCAGATTAAATCTCATGCAGCTGTACACAGAAGTTCCTAAAAGGTAAAGAAGACCGTTATATAAAAAATATATTAAGAGTCCAAGTTTGGAAGAAAATATTTATCTATTTTTCTCATGTTAAATTTAATTTATGTATCACACGTGTCCTGTTTTCATTAATTCAAGTTGTTACTTTTGTACAGAATTTAATTATAATGAGTTGATTCTTATAATAACCATAAAATCATGTCTCGTGCAACAGCAATTTTAGCTGCATATTAATTCTGTGATATAAAATATCAATAAAATTTTTGGATAGGTGTAATTTGGGAAATTGTGAAATTCAAAATTCAGGCTCCCCCCCAAAAAAGTTAGGGAAATATCGTTTATTAACATTTGAAATATTTCTGGTTCACCTTGTTTCTAATGAGTCTTACGCTCTTTGGGTAAAATCAGTAATTTCATTTCGTTCCGAATGATGAGCTCATCTGGTGTTGATGCCTCAGGGGAAGGTGACCTGGGTTTCAAGGCCAGGAGGTTGTGACACGTGGCCAGGGCCTGAGGTGGGCGAGGGAGGGGAAGACAGGGCATCTGGGTTCAGCACTGCCATGCTAAGTGCGGGCAGGTTGAGACCTGTTTATTTTTATTTGTGCCCTTGCTTTCCCTAGGTCAGTGTGAGGTGAAGTGTCACGAGCTTGTTTGTAGTTCTCTGAACCTTGCTCTGTGGTAGGAGATGAGTGGAAGCGCCACGTGGGTGGCAAACTGCAGGGCGAGGGCCTTCCTCCTGTGGGAGTGCGGGGAGCCTGGGGAGTGTCTGCCTTCCAGAGAGTTCAGATCCCAAAGAGCTGTGACTCAACTGGAGTTTTCAAAATCAAGTCATTTTAAATGTGCGAGGGGAGTGTGGCACTTAAAGGGCTCCTGCCCTGTAACATATCATTTGTGTAGTGGAGAGTCTTTTCATTTATTTGTAAGATTTTCTAAACTGGCCTCTCTGCACTTCTGTAACTGCAAGACTGATAATGGTGTGGGCAGCCCGCCATTCACTTTAAAGCAGTTCCTACTCACTCCTGTTTAACGTTTGGTCATCTGTCAGTGTTGACCGCCTACCCAACACTGGCACAGGAAGGCATATGGAGGAGTAGCTAAGCGGTCCTTCTTAATAGGTGGGAGGTGCCAGGGACACGCTGCAGGGGGAGGGGCTGAGCAGGGGTGTAGGTGTCTGATGAAGAGGGACTCCGTGAGACTGGGGCAGGGTGAGAGCCTCTGCCTGCAAGGTGGGCAGGGGCTGGGCAGGCGAGAGGGCAGGGCAGGCTTCTGCACGAGTCACGTGTAGAGTAAAGGCCTGAGGACCGAGGTGGGCAAGGCTGGGTTCTAGGTTCTAGGGGAGAGAACTTCCTCAGAAGAGTCCGCCCTCGTCCTGGTGCTGAGGACGTGGCCTGCTGGGGAGCCGGTGCCCAGGTGGCCATGGCAGAGGAAGGACACTGTGGCTGGCAGGATGACCTCTGCCCCTTCGTCTGGTGGACGATGGACAGGTGTCCCCGTCTGTGCTGCATTTACATCTGTAACAGCAAGACGTCCAGGTGCAGTTTGTAGAAAACCCTGTTCCGTGTGTGCACAGAGCATGCCTCACTAAGGCGTTAGCTGTGTCTACCCAGTCTTCAGGGTTACTTGGCATCCTGTACTTGTTGTTGTTGTTAGGTGCCGTCGAGTCGGTATCCGACTCATAGCGACCCTCATGAGGTTTTCAATGGCTGTTTCAGGATTGCCTTGGGAGTGGATTGCCAGGTCCTTCTCTCAATCCTGTACTTAGTTATTTGTGAAACCTGGCCATGGGAAGTTGGCAGGGAAGGCCTGGCACAGGCCCCCTCCCAGGGGAAGCTGTGTCTGTGGCACCCAGCAGAGGAATTCAGAAGCAGCACGGGAGCCCGAAGATGGCCTGCAGGGTGCCCAGAGCGCAGTCGCTGTGGGGCCTCCCTCCTGACCCGGGGCTCCTGTCACAGAAGCAGGTGCACCCATTCCCCGTCCCCTCAGCAGGTTGGGAGTTGTGGTTACGAGGCACTTTAGACCGGCTCTGGGCTGCTGAGCCAGCACCGCTTCCCTGCCTGCAGGGTTGGTGTAATCGTTCCTGCCTTCCGCTGCTTGAGTCCGCCTGGCACGTAGGTCGTCAGCAGGATGGTTGTTAATGGTGTGACACTTCTGAAATGTGCCCTTGTAGGTACTTGCACACGGCCTAGAATGGACGGGAGCTGTGCATTTGCTGGCTTCTGTCTGCGGTCCGAGGCCGAGGCCCGGGCAGGGAGGCCCTTCGCTCTGGCTCCATGGCCTGCCTTCTGCCGTCCTCTCCAGGTCTTCACTCGAGAGTGCATGAGCCACTACCTGAGAGTGTTCAACTTCCTGTGGCGGGCCAAGCGCATGGAGTACATCCTCACTGACATCCGGAAGGGGCACATGTGCAACGCGAAGCTCCTGCGGAACATGCCAGGTAAAGCGCGACGCCTGCCCACGGCCACCGCAGCTCAGCACAGGTCGACGGAACCCGAGGGACGGCCTTTCAGTTTGGTTTTCACGAAAGGGCGTATTTGTGACTTTACTTGTCTTGATTTCAGTTTAAGCAAAGTGAAGATTGAGTCGAGCTAGGTTTCTTTTTCTCATTTGAAATCGCATTTATTAGCTGAGTGCAGTGGTGCACACGTGTAATCCCAGTGACGTGAGAGGCTGAGGCAGGAGCATCAGGAGTTTGAGGCCAGAGATGGCCTGTGGGCCCCTGTCTCACAATAAAAAATAGAAAATGGGCTGGGGGTGCAGCCCCTTGGTAGAGCACTTGCAAAGCATGTGCGAGGCCCTGGGTTCAACCCCATGTACCGCCCCTTCAAAAAAAAAAATCACATTTATTTTTCTCTAGTGTTCATATGGATAGTTTAAAATTGTTAATCACCAATTTTTAAGAAAAGAGAGACATTTAATAAGCCACTAGCTCATTTAAATTTTACTTGGTGTCATAATTATATTCTCCTTGGGAATTTCTTTAACATTTTATTTTGTGTATATAAACCACTAGGACATAGAAAAGTTTTATGTTACTTTACAATGTAAAACTGTAGTAAAAATGCCTAGGTGTGTTACAGATATTGAATGACTTCAGTCATGAGTACTTTTCAAATCTTTACATTGGAAAATTGATTTGTTCAAAACATTTGGGCAAGTATTTTAGTAAATACTGGAACATCTAAACTGACTATGCCCTTTGAAATCATCTGATTGGTGAAAGTAGAAAAGGAGTGACTGAGGAACAGCGTTCGCCATCTCTCCTTCTTTAGCGGCTGAAGGCTGATCCTTGAGCAGCTACCAGAATCCCAAAACAGTGGGCTGTGGGTGTCTGCGGGAGCCGCTGGAGAGAGCCGTGGGTGCTGGGGTCCTGGGAAGTAGCTCAGGAGGCAGGAAGGGCGTTTGTTTGTTTAGCCATACCGGAGGTTGAACCCAGGGCCTCGTGCTGGCCAGGCGCTCCGCCACGGAGCTGCACCCTGACCCCCTTTTTTACTTTTTGTTTTGGACGGAGTCTCACGAGTTACAGAGGCTGCCTCCGGACGTAAACTCCCGGTCCTCCTGCCCTGGCCAGCTGAGGCACTGGGGTCACAGGCACGCGCCCTGGTGCTGAGCGGGGGCTTGTTCTCTTACGACCTCAGTGATGGCAGTGGACGGGAACGTGGCCTCCAGTGTCCACCTTCTCCTCAGTGTGGATCACTGGAGGATGTGGGCTGCCCTGGAGAGGCCGTCAGGGTCACGGCAGGCCTCGACTGCCTGCCTGTGTCCTCTCACCCCTTGTGCGTCTCCTTAACCCGTGTTGCTGGGTGTTTGCCTGTGGGGCTTTTGCCAGTGGCTTTCTTCCCCTCTGTGACCTTTTCCAAGCGGCAGGTGTGGCTTTGCGGGCTGGCTTCCTGCTGCGGGTTTAGACCAGTTCCAGGCCCTGCAGAGGATTTGCGCCCAGGCCTGTCTGCCTGGCGGATCCTGCCTGTGCCCGTCTTCCTGTGGCTCTGGGAAGTCTGAGCTCTGGAGCAGTGAAGTGTTGCAGGTTATGATGTGTTCTTCTGGCGCCAGAGTGAGCTTGGCCGTGCCTGCCCCTGGGCTCTTCTCTTGCCGTATTGGATAGTCAGCAATGGGCTTTGTTCAACTTGGAGGTAACAAGTAGTTAACATTATGGTCTGTTTTCTCTGTCTGTGAAGACACACCCTGTATTCTCTGTCAAGTTAGTAACTGCATGGCTGGATCGTACTGAATCCTCTTGACTCTGCCTTCTCTCCTCACCTGCCTTCTTTCCTTTCACCAATGAAACCTCTCCCAGAACATGTCTCGTGGCATCACAGTGGGGCCACAGGTGTAATATCATTTTCTATCTTTTCTCATTGCTTGGACACATGGTTTCCCCCAGTTGTCCACTAATGTAAATAATGCTGTGCATGTTTTGGTAACCACCTTTCTGTGTCTCTCTGAATATTTCTTAAGAGTTGATGAATTGGAAGTGAAATTATTAGGATAGTAGATATGATTTAGTTTCAGTTTTGTTTACTAATTCTTTGTGTTTATATTTTAACTGTTGATTTATATTGTTACATTCCTTTGTGGGAAACTTATACCAGTTTGTGTCCTAGTAAGGACAGACTCCCCACTTGAAAGCCATCATTGTCGCAGGGTACTTGTCAACATTGGTTGTTACATTCATGTGGATTGTGAATTTGTTTTTAAAATTATGGATGAGGGTGAACATTTTGATTTTTTTTTTCCCAGTACTGGGGGTTGAACTCAGGACCTCACGCTTGCATGCTCTGCAAGTGCTGGACCACTGAGGTGTACCCCCAGCCCATGGTTTTTACTTTTTGAGACAGGGTCTCGCTAAATTACGCAGACTGCCTCTGGTCTCGAACTTGCAATCCTCCTGCCTCCGCCTCCCAAGCCGCTGGGATTACAGGCGTGCGCCACTGCGCCTGGCTTAACATTTTAATTTTTTAAGAAAATTATTTTTTGCTTCTGTTTCTGTTAGGATGTTAGTGTTCTTATGTTTAATTTTATACAGAAGTATTGTAAAGTTGTTGATGGCCAAGCATCCTCATGAGCAGAAATTAACCAAGTTATTACTCTTGTTAATACAGCAGATTTAGAAATGTCCTCCCATCCAAAAATCTGAGGCCAGATAAGGGCAGGTCTCATAAAATGCTCCTGTGAACAGCCGGTGGAGTTCCTTGCACAGGTGGGCGTAAAGGACAGCTTAGTCTTAAAGTCTCCACAGTGCACTCTAGAGAGTGTTTAGTAACAACTGGCTCCATCCTTCTGAGGCAGTCATTGCAGGCAAAGGCAGTTTGCTTGGGCACGAGTGTGGGGTGGTCTGCTGGGGGACTGCACTTTTCCAGTGTGAGGTCCTTCCCCTTTCCCAGTGATGGGTATTAGAAGGACTTTTATATACAGAGGGACGTCAGCACTTGAACTGCTCTGTGCACGAACATTTCAGTCCTTGGCCAATATTCTTGAGAGAATTCTAGGCAGGTGCTCTGCCGTTTGCTGGCAGTCACCTACTGTGCTAAAACCCGGATGAGGCGCCACGCTACCCGTGACTTCCCTGGTGGAAGCATCACTTTGCGCATCAGTTTTAAGCAGGAAAGACCTGTCCTTGGTGGTGTGTTCATGACGTCATGATTTTTGTTTTTTGTTTTTTTACATACATGTACACATACCACATGGTCCCCCACATGTATCAGTTTGCCTCACTGTGGGGGTGTGTGTGTTGTTGTGACGCTGAAAGCAATGCCACCGGTATTACAGATACCAGCAGGGTCACTCGTGGTGGACAGGTTTCAGCTGAGCTTCCAGACTGAGGCACACTAGGGAGAAGGACCTGGCTAACCCACTCCTGAAACAATTAGCCATTGAAAACCCTATGAATAGCAGAGAAACACTGTCAGATACAGTGCCGTAAAATGAGCCCCCAGGTTGGAAGGCATTCAAAAGACAATTGGGGAAGAGTTGCCTCCTTAAAATACAGTCGACTTTAATGACAGGAAGGGAGTAAAGCCCCAGGGTCCTCCATTTGCTGATGTGGCACAACTCAAAATGAGAAGGAACTGTAAACATCCATTAGTATTTAGAACGTGGAATGTATGTGTGGTGAGTCTAGGGAAAATAGAAATCATCAAAAGGGAAAAGGAGCCCATAAACATCGACCTTCTAGGCATCAGTGAGCTAAAATGGACTGGCGTGGGCCGTTTTGAATCAGACAATCCTGTGGCCCACTGAGGATGATAGCCTAAGGAGAAATAGGGTTGCATTCATCATCAGAAAAGATCTGTCCTTAAGTACAGTGCTGTCAGTGATAGAATAATATCCATACGCCTACAAGGAAGGCCAGGGAATATGACGATTATTCAGATTAAGAAAGGGAAGATTTTTACCATCTTCTGCAGTCAGAAATTGATCGAACATGCAGTCAGGTGGTTGTTGTTGGTAGGTGCCATTGAGTTGGGTCTAGCTCAAAGAGATCCTATGTACAACAAACGAAACGCTCCTCGACACTGTGCCATGTCTGGCACTGTGTCATTGCTTTTCCGTTATTCATAGGGTTTTCACTGGATCATTGCTTTGGGATTATTTTGGAGGAGGACTGCCACATCCACCCAGTTTTGCGGTACAAATGTAATCAGGATAAACTGATAATTACTGGTGAGTGGAATTCAAAAGTTGGACACCAAGAAGGAGGCTCAGTAGTTAGCAAATATGGCCTTGGTGACAGAAATGATGCTGGAGATTGCATGATAGAATTTTGTAGGACCAACGATCTTTTCATTGCAAGTACATTTTTTCCACGAACATACGACAACTATACCCATGCACTTCACCAGATTGAACATACGGGAACCAAATTCGCTACATTTGTGGGAAAAGATGACGGAAAAGCTCAGTATCCAAAGTCAGAGCAAGAACAGGTGCTGATTGTGATCAGACCACCAACTGCTCATATGTAGATTCAAACTGAACCTGAAGAAAATTAGGACAGTTATATGAGAGCTAAGGGGTGATCTTGAGTATATCCCACCAGAGTTCAGAGACCATCTCAAGACCAGACTTGATGTGTTAAACCCTGATGATCGAAGGCCAGACAACTTGTGGCATTACATCAAAGACATCATTCATGGGAAAAGCAAAAAGTTGTTAAAAAGACAGGAAAAAAAGAAAATACCAAATTACATGTCCAAAGAGACTCTAAAACTTGCCCTTGATTGTCAAGCAGTAAAGTAAAAGGAAGACATGGTGAAGTTAAAGAACTAAACAGAAGAATTCAAAGAGCAGCTCGAGAAGACAAAATCGAGTAATACAATGACATGTGCAAAGAGCTGAAGATAGAAATCCAAAAGGGAAGAACACATTCTATTTTTCTCAAGCTTAAGGAATTGAAGAAAAAAATTCAAGCCTTGAGTGGCAATAGTGAAGGATTCTACAAGGGAAATATAAAAGGATGCAGGAAACATCAAAAGAAGATGGAAGGAACACACAGTCATCATGCCAAAAAGAACTGGTGAATGACCAGTCATTTCAGTGGTTACATATGATCAGGAACCAATGGTACTAAAGAAAGAAGTGGAAGCTGCCTTGATGGAACTGGTGAAGCATAAGGCTCCAGGAATTGATGGAATGCTAATTGAGATATGTCAACAAATAGATGCAGCATGGGAGGTGCTCATTTGTCTATGCCAAGAGATTTGGAAAACAGCTACCTGGCCAACTGACTGGAAGAGATTCATATTTGTGCCTACTCCCAAAAGAGAGGATCAAACCAAATGTGGAAATTATCAAATGATACTGTTAATATTACACCCAAGTAAAATTTTGCTAAAGATGATTCAAAAGTGACCGTAGCAGTATATAGATAGGGAACTGCCAGAAAATCAAGCCATATTCAGAAGAGGGCATGGAACCAGGGACATCATTGCTGATGTCACATGGATATTGGCTGAAAGCAGAGAATACCAGAAAGATACTTGTCTGTGTTTTGTTGATTATGCAAAGGCATTTGACTGTATGGGTCATAACAAATTATGGATAACACTGTGAAGAATGGGAATACCAGATCTCGTAATTGTACTCATGAGGAATCTGTACATGGACCAGGAGACAGTAGTTCCAACTGAACAAGGAAACACTGCCTGGTTTAAAGTAGAGAAAAGTGTGCGTCGGGGCTGTGTACTTTCACTGTGTCTTGTTCAGTCTTTTTGCTGAGCAAATAATCTGAGAAGCTGGACTTCATGAAGAAGAATGTGGCATCAAGAAGACTCATTAACAACCTGCGTTGTGCAGATGACACAACTCTGTTTGCTGAGAGTGAAGAGGATTTGAAACATTTACTGATGAAGATCAGAGAACATAGCCTTCGGTATAAATTGTGTCTCACCTTTAACAACAACAAAAAATCCTTAAATATGGGTCAGTATGCAACCTTGTGATAAATGGAGAAACGATTGAGGTTGTCCACGATTTTGCTTTACTTGGTTCTACAATCTACACCCATGGAAGCAGCAGTTAAATCAAAAAATGCACAGGGAAAAGCTGTTGCAAAAGACCTCTTTAAAATGTTGAAAAGTAAAGATGCCACATTGAAGACAAAGGTACACCTGATAGATGCCATGATATTTTCAGTTGCATCATATGCTTGTGAAAGATGGACACTGAATAAGAGAGAAATGAAAAGGATTGATGCTTTTGAATTATGGTGCTGGAGACAAATATTGAATATACCATGGACTGGCAAAAGAACCAACAAATCTGTCTTAGAAAAAGTGCAACCAGAGTGCTCCTTGAAAGCAAGGATGGCTAGACTGTGTCTGATGTATTTTGGACATGTAGTCAGGGCAGGACGGACCAATCCCTGGAGAAGGACATTATATTTGGGATAGTGGTGGGTCAACAAAAAAAAGTAAGCCCCTCAACTAGATAGACTGATACAGTGTCTTCAACAATGATGTTAAAAAAGATTGTGTGCCTGGCAGAGAGTTGGGCAGTGTTTCATTCTGTTGTACATAGAGTCACTGTGAGTGGGACCTGACTCAGTGGCACCTAACAACTATAATAACATACCCTATGGTTATCAGGGTACCCAGGAAACCTCCCAGCACTAAAAGCACAGGAAAGAGGAAGGCAGTAAGAACAGCAGTTAAGAGAGTTCATCGCTGAGTTTGTGTGTGGCACTCACCTGTCTCAACTAAGCATTCACTGGGGTGCGGGCACCAGCAAATACATTTACATTATTTCTCATGGGAAAATGTGCTTGGCAGTGGAACTGATTAGCACTCACCCAGCCTTCCAGAATGGGCTGTGGCTGAGTGCCAAGGTGCTACCGTATTTACCTTCTGGGCGCACGCACACAGCTGGGTTAGATTCACTTAGCCTCAGGGTTGCTGCCAGTTGCAGCTAAGCCTGGAGTTTACATCATGTTTCAAAAGGTGGGATACAAAGTGCCGGTGAACGGGCGCCTCTCCTTCCCCAGCCTTTGTGTGGCGGGGAAGGTGCGAACCTAGGCTTTTCTCTCCCTGTGAAGTGACTGCACTTTGGTCCTTACAAGAAACGAAAGTAGTCTTTTATGTTCTTGAGAAAAAAGAATGCACTTCCTTCATGAAGAACGGAGACAAAGCTTGCACAGTGAGGTCCGCATCTGAGTTTCACCCAGAAATGATGTTTTCTTTCACTTTACTTTGGTTTTAAAGACACTCACCTGTTTGTTGAGACAGAAATAATCATGTTTAGACACTGAGCTTTTAGTGAACTAAAAGGATGTTAATTCTCTGTAATGGTGTTAGGGAATGTTGGTTAGTGGTGGCTTAGTGTTTACTTTTTTACTTGAGGATAAAACAGCTCTAATAGCTTAAGAGAAATGTAAATAATAATTATGTTTAAAATTAGTTTGCACACTAAGCACCAAATTATCCCTTGACTAAAGGGGTAGGAAAAGTCCTAGTTTGCCTCCATCTTTTCCAACCCTGCTTGATAAAGCCGTGCTCCTGAGCGTGTCTAGGATGAGGCTCTGTGGGCCCCGCTGGGCCCTGGCCTGTCCGCCAGGAAGCCCTGCTGGTAGAAGGACATTATGTTTGGGAGAGTGGCAGGTCAACAAATACGCCCCTCAACTGGATGGATTGACACAGTGTCTTCAACAATGGGGTTAAACATAAAAAAGATTGTGAGCCTGCCACAGAGCTGGGTAGTGTTTCATTCTGTTGCACACAGTCACTATGAGCTGGTAGAAGGTGCCCTGGAGGCCTTGTGGCCCTCGCTAACTCTGTCGAGGACAGTCCAAGGCTATTGGGCTGTCGCTGGGGCTCTGGAGGTGGTTCCAGAGCCCAGGCTACGGCTGGCCCTTCCAAGGCTATGCTACCTTCTCCCAGAGTCCTGCGCTGCAGGCATCAGTCCTGGGCTGGCAGGCCCCGAGCTGCCTGTGTCTGCTGAGGCTGTGCGCTGTGCGGACATCGCACGCCCTCCTCTCCCGCCTTCAGCTGCGTGAGGAGCCTGGGTCCTGCCTGCACCCGAGCTGTAGGGAAGCCTGGGAGAAGGCAGATGTGAGTTCCCTGGCCTGGGGAGCCGGACGCCTCTGTGGAAAGTTGCCCCTTACCACCTGCTGCCGCACCAGCTCTCCTGTCTGTACCACTGCGGCTGCTCTGTGCTCCACGTGGACCCAACAGCCATGGCAGCGTGGACTGTGCCCTACACAAGAACAGTGGCAAACTTGGGCTGACTCCAACGTATAGAGGCTTAGCTGTTGATACTAATAACTCTTCCTTGGTTTTTCTTCTCACTCTATTTTATCACTTCTGCAGTCAAACATTGTTCCCGTGCCTTAACTTCTCAGAATGAATCTGGACCTGCCAGGCTGTGGCCGGGGGCTGGCTGCACTGCCTGCCCACCTGTGGACCTGGCTGCAGCTGTCCTCAGTGCTTGAGTTGGGCTTTGTCCATTGTCTGGCCTGCCCTTCAGGGCCAGCCACAGTCACAGCCACTTGCCTTTGAAGGGATTCCTCTGCGCTTCTCTATTGAGGTGAAAAATGACTGTGCTTGCAGAAAGGTGTAGAAACAGCAGTGGGCATAAATTTGAAATCAGTGAGGCAAATGATCGTGGGGAGACTGACCAGAATCCCCCTTTTCCATGTAGAGCGTGCTGTGTGCATCGTGTTAGTGGAAAGGGAAGGTGAGTTCACGAGATGAGCCCCCGGTGCTAAAGGTGTCCCGTCGCAGGACCGAGGAACATGGGTGTCAGGCCTCGTGGGCAGTGTTTGCCAGTTGACCTGGCAGCTGTTTTCTTGTGTGGTGACACCTTTACTAACGACGGGTCTTACAAAGACAGTGCCTTAGACTTGAGATGGTATCAGAGGATGAGGCAATGTTTCCCTCTGTCAGATTCCTTTGCTGTTTGTGTGGACGACCTTGGTGATCACCGGAGAGAAGTTCTCTGTGTCTGAGTCAGGCTCCATGGCCACTCCAGCTGAGTGGCCTCAGCTGCCTTCTCTGTCTTCTTCCCACCGAGGGGATGGGGCCCCTGCCAGCACTGCCCAGGGCTGTCAGGTCAAGTTTATATGGACGTCCTCAGGAGAGGGCTGTGCCTCTGATGCAGGGCACACGCTAGTGTTAGGAAGAGAACCATGGAGGTGCCTAGCAAGACATAGGAAAATCCTGGTTCCTAAAGCATCTTTTGGGCTGGGATTTAACTCAGTTGGTAGAGCACCATTCTGCAGTCTCTGAGGTCCCGAGTTTGATTCCCAGCACCACAAAAATGGGAGAAGGATGTGGCAGTCCACTTCCAAGGCAATCCCGAAACAGCCATTGAAAACCCTGTAAGGGTCGCTATGAGTTGGACACTACTCCACGACAGCTAACAACAACAACAACAAAGCATTTTCTAAGTTCATAGCCTTGAGAAAATAAATCAAATGGGTACTTTGATCAAGTCACTTTTGAGTAGCATCAGGTTTGAGGAGGGGATTTGGAACCTGAATCAACTGTTCAAGAATTGTTCTTGAAAAGGAACTCTTATACTTGATGGCAGCACTGTGCTGTCTGCCGGGCCTCTCTGCAACATGTGCTTCTGGCTGAAGATGCCTGGACGGTGGAGCTGTTGTGCTTGAGTCACCCTGAAGTTCTTTCGGCAGCCTTTAGACGGCAATAAAGAATTACAGATGAATCTGACTTCTAGGTAAGCTGAAGGAAGTACTGCTGCTGTTGCTGTTAGGTGCCGTGGAATTGGGTCCAACCCATAGCGACCCTGTGTACGACAGAATGAAACTGTGCCCAGCACTGTGCCATGCCTGGCATTATGGCAGGGCTTCTTTGCTGGTCATAGGGTTTTCAGTGGCTGATTGTTTTGGGATTGCTTTGGGAGTGGGCTGCCACGTACTTCTCTCATTTTCGTCGTGTTGGAGACGGAACCCAGGGCCTCGGCACAGAGCAGCACTCTACCCGCTGAGCTAAACCCTACCCGAAGGAAACAGTTGCCATTGTTAAATCTCTGTGTGAACCGTTGGTACTGACCTAGCCAGTTACACTCCATGTGTTTATTGTACCTCAGTGCCAGTGTGGCCTTTGGGATTCTTAGAATCATGAAGTTATTTGTTGGGCAACCATATAAAGAAATAAACATTTAAGAGCATACCGTGCATGTACTTTCAGGGTACTGGGTGGAGAAAGGCAGGGGAGTTTGTTTTTGGGGATCGAAGGACTGAGATGCCAAAGGCATTAAATTCGTTCTTGTTGGAGCCTCGTGGCAGCTGAGGTTCAGAAGTGCTGGCTGCACAGAGGGCTCACTGGCCGCTCAGCCGTGGGGTCTGCGGCATAGGGCTCTGCGTTTCCGAGGCGCCTGGCGGGGCTTGCGCTGTCAGGTTCAAGTCTGGTAGGCAGTGTCTTCAAGGCCAGGCCTCGTCTCAGGGGAATGTGCCCTCTGTGTCCTGTGAGACACAGGAGGAGCTGGCCAGCGGTTTTCCTAGAAAGAAAACTGTGCTCCTTGGTTGTAGTTAGGGCCACAGAGGGAAGCCCATGTCCTTCCGTGCTGTTGCTGAGTCGGCCCTGGCCAGGGGAGCCTTTGAGCAGCACGGGAGTCTGCACCCCGGGGCGTAGGCGAGTGCCAACCACCTGCCTGGCACCAGGAGTCCAGATCACACCGAGGGGCCCCTTGGCACTGCCCGCGGCTGCTAGCCAGCGTTCCATGGGACAGACAGGTGCTCTGTGGACAGAGAGTCTGCTGCCTATTGGGGTGAGACAGACCGGAAGCAGGCACTTACAGTACCACAACATGGCAGGTGGTTTGGTACAGGAAAGCCCAGGTACTACAGGTATTAAAAAAAGGGCTTCTGTCAGAGACCAGAGACGGCTCCAGGGACACTGGTGTTCATGGTGTCCTCCGACGCGCCGAGGTAGATTAGAGGCTGCCGTGCGATGGTGATGGTGTGAACCACTCCGAGCGGGGCAGCCTGCGATGGGCCCCACCTGCAGGGGTCGGGTCAGTACCGGAGGAGGAGATGGGCTGAGGTGCAGGTATGGAGGTCACCGTAGAGAGCACTGCAGGGTTGTGGGTGGAGCTAGTGCCCAGGCAGCAAAGCACCTTGCACCTGATGGCTGCTTTCCATCAGAGGTGGCAGCCGGGATTTGACATCAAGCAGTGATCCAGGATTGAGGGACGGTGGGGCGTGGAGGTCATTTCAGAGTAAGGGAGAGAAAAGAAAGGGCCCTGGCAGCGCTGGGGCCAGTGAGCCTGGGTGCCAGGAGATTTGTTGTTGTTAGATGCCGTTGAGTCAAGTCCGACTCATAGCGACCCTGTGTACAGCAGATCGAAACACTCCCTGACTCTGTGCCAGGCACACAATCTTAAGCCCATCGTTGCAGATACCATATCAGACCATCTGGTGGAGGGTTTTCCTTTTTTTTGTTGACCTGCCACTCTCCCAAACATGATGTCTTTCTCTAGGGATTGATCTTTCCTGACTACATGTCCAAAATATGTAAGATGCAGTCTGGCCATCCTTGCTTCCAAGGAGCACTCTGGTTGCACTTCTTCTAGGGCAGATCTGTTGGTTCTTTTGGCAGTCCATGGTATATTTAATAATCGTTTCCATCACCATAATTCAAAAGCATCAATTCTTGGCCTGTCTCCCTTGTTCACTGTCCAGCTTTCACAACCATATCATGTGACAGATACACCATGGCATGAGTCAGGCGCACCTTCATCTTCAATGTGGCGTCTTTTCAATACTCTAAAGAGACCTTTTGCCACAGCGAATCCCCAGCACTGCACTGAATGTTCCATGATGATGCCATTCAGCTACTTTATTATTTCCAAATGTGGCGACGTTAAAGAGTCTGGAGCCTTGATCAGCAGTGGAGAAGCTGTACACTTCAGAAATTCAGAGATTTATAGCCGGAGTAATTATTTAATCACCATGTGTCTGCTTTCAGACTGACTTGAAACCAGAGCAAAAACCCCTGGTTCAAATGTGAAATGCAAAAAATGTCAGCAGGATGTGTAACTGCTTCTGCAGACTGGCCCGTCAAAGAGGCTGTGTCACTTGTCAGCTTGGCTCTACAAGAGCTCTGGAGGAGACCGGGGAGTACAGAGTGAAAGAATAAGACAGACTTGAGTCTTCCTAGACTTGTTCCTCTGTTCTGTGTGGAAATTAACTTGGAAATAGACAATGCAGAGTGACCACAAACAGGATGTGTGCTTCTCTTACGAACATTGGGTCCTGCAGAGACAGCGACAAGATGCCTGCACGCTGTTGGCGGAAGGAGCGCGTGGTGAAGTCCAGGGTCCTCCATCGCGAGGGTCTCCGGTAGAGTTCTCAGGAGGCCGGAGGGAGGCTGTGGTGCGCACTGCGAGAGTGTGTGGAGTAGGTGCTTCAGACACGTGCTCAGCGTAAACGTAGAGGGCAGGGCAGAGATGGCGGGTGGTGTGGACACCTGGGCTGTGGTAAGATTAAGAATGTGAGAAAGTCTGCCGTAAGTGGCACCTTTGCCGCACTACAGAGAGATTAGACTGGGAAGCAGTGTGTGCGCCCTCTGCATGGAATGTCTCAGCGCGCAGCCCAGGCTCCAGGATGACACTCAGCTTTGGACGTTGGCCTGTATCTGTCCTGGACCAGCGGCCTTGATGGCTGAAGTGCAGTTCTTTCGTTCCAGCTGGGGTTAAAAGCCACGCTAGCTTTACACAGGTAGGGAGATCCCTTCAAGGTTCACCATGCGGAGACATAGCTGAATGCCACTGAGGCCAACACTTTGTGCCCTGTGTGTCACAGTTCACTTAGCCGGAGTAGGCGTCGAGGTACATTGGCAATCTTAGTTTTAGTAGAAAGCACGTTCAATTCTGGAACTGAAGGTGAAGTGGGAGGGCGAACCCGCTTTAGGGTGTTTGTTCTCTGTGTTGACAGATGTGAGTTCCTGACGCGGGGGAGACCTTCAGACGGGCCCTGCCCGAGGGCAGTGCCGCAGGGTCCGGTGTAGTCACACTGGTGTGGGGCCTCAGGGCCTCAGCCACTGTCACAGAGGAGGATGTCACCACATGGGTGTGGACATGTAGCTCACATTTTTTTGCTGTCTGAAGGGCTGTGATGAGAGCCCTGGGATTCTTTGTGGAGTTTTGAGCTTTGTAAGAAAATCTGAGGTGTGTCTCTAACACGTTGTGGCTGCTGGGGAGGGCTGCCCTGGGAGCCCGGGGTGGGCCGTCCTCACGGGTGCACGGGGCTGGCTGTGGGTGTGGAGAAAACCTCTTTGGATGCATCCATGGGTAGGTCCCCCTCCACCCTGTCCATTGCCTGAAGGACAAGGTGTCAGTGCCGTCCCCCTTTAAGATGAATTTGACCCACCTGGAAGATGCATTTTCTGAGTTTGTCATTGTTTATCTCCAAATAAAAATTCTTTGCTCGCTGGCACCGTGATCCAGGCCTGGAATCCCAGAGACTCGGGAGGCGGAGGCAGGAGAATTATAAAGTTGAGTTTAGAGGCAGCCTGTGTAACTTACAGCCTGACTCAAAATAAAAAATAAAAAAAAAAAAGAGGCCGGGGAGGCAGCTCAGTGGCAGAGCGCTTGCCTGGCGTGCGTGAGGCCTGGGGTTCATCCCCCAGCACTGAGAGCAAAACCCTCTGCCTGCCTGAAAGCAGGAGCATCTTCTGTTATTGCCAAGCACAGCTCATTTAGGTCTGTGTGCCTTTTCTTCTCTTACAACTACTTGCGTGTTGTTTTTGGCACCAAGGTTGTCATTCTGCCTTTTTTTTTTTTTTTTTTTTTTTAGCTTTTTGAGACAGGGTCTCGCTAAGTTACACAGACTGCCTCTGGTCTCAAACTTGCGATCCTCCTGCCTCCGCCTCCTGAGCCGCTGGGATTACAGGCGTGAGCCACCGTGCCCAGCTTCCATTCTGCTTTTGAAGTCACCAGCCCTGTGTGGGAGCTCCCAACTCCTCCTGAGGCCCCCATTTCTGGAGCTGAACCGCGTCTGCCTTCCCATGCTGCCATTTTCCACGCGTACAGCTTGGCCACCTCAGGCTGTCATCACATTTCCATCAGATTATGTCGTTACTCGTAAATATGTACAGTTTACAGCGCTTACACAATTTACACGCATACACTGATACACGCTCAGCATTTGAGGAGCTTGAATCCTTCTAAGTTTGTCACACTTGGGGTCACATCCTCCCCTTTTCTCTGAGTGGTGCCTGGCACGCCAGCCCCGCAGCAGCGCCGCAGCGACACTTGTCCCTAGGTGTCAGTGCTCTTCCAGGGAGGCAGCGTCCCGCAGAGGCAGCCCCCTGGGTGCGTGTTTCCTGGAGCTGCTGTAATGAAGCCCCACAGACTGAGTGGATGGGTGTTTACGTCACAGTGCTGGAGGCTGGTAATCCAAAGCGAGGGTGTCGCCATGCCCCGCTCCCTCTGAAGCTTATTGGGGGAACCTTTGCACCTCTTGCAGCTGCTGGTGTTTGCCCAGCTGTGTGTCCACTTCCAGGCACCTCATCCTCCAGTCCCGGCACCCACTGCGACATGGACACCTCCCGGGGTGTCTTGTGTCTTTTCTTATGAGAGCAGAAAATCGGATTGGGATCCACCCTGAAGACCTCATCTCAACGTGAGAGAAAGGCGTATTTTTAAGAAGTATACATTGCCGCTGGGGCTGGCGTTTAGCTCAGTTGGTAGAGTGCTTGCTCTGCACACTCTGAGGCTCTGCGTTTGATGCCCAGCACCACAAAATTGGAAGACAGACCTGGCAGCACACCCCTGAGGCAAATCCTCAAAACAACCGTTGGAAACCCTACGGATAGCAAAGAAGCACTTATAGAGTGCTGGACGTGGCACAGTGTCGGGGAGTGTTCTGTTGGACAGTCGCTATGAATCAGACCCAGCTTGATGGCACCGAACAACACCACTGTTGTTTTTATACACTTCTTTACATATCCTACTTGCTCATTTCTGTGTTAACAAGGGGCAGGCTGTCTTCTTACATAACTGCTTGCATAACAAACTTCTATTCGTCTAGGTAGCTAATTGAAGAAGGCGTTCAGAGAGATAACAGAAATAGGCCCCGTCCCACCTGAGTAATGTCTTGCAGATTCTCCTGAGGAGCCTGTCTGTGATTTGAATGTTACTTACTTCTGTGTGTGGATATTCTGGTGTAGCCAGTCTTTGAACAGAAAGTTAACAGTGTGGGCAGAGAGCCATGGCCACGGTGGCCTGCCCGTCCTGATGGTGTGCAGGCTTGGGGAGCACAGCCCTCTGGGCTCACCCTGACGCCTCCACAGGCTGCTGCAGTTCCTGGAGGAAGCGCCTGTTGTCTCCGCGTAGCAATGACACAGTGGGTGTCTCACACAGGAGATGGTCTAGTTGTAAAGGAGCTGTCGAGTGGAACTCACGTTTCTTCTAGACGCTGCATTGTGAGTTTGTATTGAACTTTTCAGTAGGCCGTGCTGTGCTTCTGCTGTCCCTCAGTAGGCCTCTGCCTCTGTGAAGCCACACACCGCCACCCACTGGGCCGCTGCGTCCCCGTGTGCCCGGAGACAGACACTGGTGAAGGCGTGGTTGCCTCGCGCCGAGGGCTGGGCATGGAGGAGGTGGCCTTCATCCACAACGGCCCAAGGGTGGGAAGATGGGGTGCCGCCGCCCCGTGCTGATGTGGCTCCCCTGTCTTGCAGAGTTCTCCGGGGTGCTGCACCAGTGTCACATCCTGGCCTCGGAGATGGTGCACTTCATTCATCAGATGCAGTATTACATCACCTTTGAGGTAGGCGGACCCCGAGCCTCGTGTCATCCGGCAGGCAGCGTGCTGATGCCGCCCCGGGGAGAGCACGCCCCACCCGCCTCTCACGCCGTCACTTCCAGGTGCTTGAGTGCTCGTGGGACGAGCTCTGGAACAGAGTCCAGCAGGCCCAGGACCTGGACCACATCATTGCTGCGCACGAGGCGTTCCTGGACACCATCACCTCCCGCTGTCTGCTGGACGGCGACTCCAGGGTAAGGCTCACGCTTTGCAGTCAGAAGCTGAGCTGGCACGCTGCTTCCCTTGGGTGCCTCGCAAACGAGGAGTCGTAGAGATTGCCTGACGCAGCCACCCTGTGACAATTGAGACAGTTTTATTGGGTTGATGTTCAAGGTTCACTGTTTCTGAACAGAATTGGAACAAAATTAGCGATACAAGAATGTGCTTTAATGCGCCTAAGATGGACGTGAAAGTGCTGGAAAGTAGCAATGCCCTGTTGTGGTGTTCATAAAGGAAAAGTTTTTTTTAAATTTTTTTATTTTATTTTTTTTTTGCGGTACTGGAGGTTGAACCCAAGGCCTCACGCCTGCATGCTCTACAAGTGCTGGACCACTGAGCTCCACCCTCAGCCCATTTTTTTTTCACTTTTTGAGACAGGGTCTCGCTAAGTTATACAGATTGCCTCTGGTCTCCAACTTGCAATCCTCCCGCCTCTGCCTCCCGAGCCACTGGGATTACAGGCATGCGCCACTGCGCCTGGCCATAAAAGAAAAATTATTAATGAGATGTGTTTGAGTTGAGGGAGGATAGACTGAGTAAGGCAGTTAAGAACAAAACAAGTGGTAACGGATGAAGGTTCCAGAGAATGGTGTGAAGAAAGACAAAATCCTGGGATCTCTCCTCCCTCCCATCCTCCCTCTCCTGGTAATAAACCCCGACCTTGAGTGTTCCTAGGCAAGTGCTCTGCCACTGAGCTTGTCCTCGCTGACATCAGGGTAGCGATCTTCCCTGTCTCTAAGCTACGCTAAGTCAGTGTATCTAGTGGCTGGTATCTGAAAATAAGCTCTTTGTCTGGGTGAATCTGGAGTGTTCCAGCCTCAGGCTTTTTGCTAGCTTTCTCGTCCTTTAGGGTGGGTGTCCCCATACTGGGCCATGGACTGGCTGGCCCGTGGCCTGTCAGGAACCGGACAACAAAGCAGGAGAGCAGGGTCAAATATATGTTTATATGTTTATATGTTGTTGTTGTTGTTGTTGTTGTTGTTAGGTGCTGCTGAGTCAGTGTCCAACTCATAGCAGCCCTGTGTACAACAGGCAAAATAGCATTGTTAGTGCTTCTCTGCTGTTCATAAGGTTTTCAATGGCTGATTATTTTTTGGGAGTGGGTTGCCAGGTCCTTCTCCCAAGCCTACAGCACCTCGTGTTCCCAGGGGATCTCTCATCCAAGGACTAACCATGCCCGATCCTGCTTAGCTTCCGAGACCTGACGGGATGGGACACCACGGTGGAACAGCTGCAGGCTGTGTCCATGTGTCTGTACAGGAGAGTTGATATGCTTTTATAAACACGTTGGTTCCAAGTCTGCTCATCAGATGCTGGTGAGCATCCTTAGTACACTGGTGGGTGAGTTGATGGAGATGCAGAGAACATGTGGTTCCATGGCCAGGGCCGTTCACTGCTGTGCGCAGCAGGCCAGGTAGGCCTGGGCCTGGGGAGAAGTCACCACGCCGGATGGATCGTGGGCCTGCAAGTGCAGGGTTGAGTTCGACTTCGTAGCTTCTGCCTCCTCCGTTCTCCTGTTTTAAGAGGGTGCGGACCTAGGCTCTCTTCGGCAAATGTGTGAGAATTAAATCATGTACCTCGTGCCCAGTGTTCACAGTGGTGATTGGCGTGTCGGTGTTAGCTGCTGCTTTTTTGTACAGTGGGTCATTGGGTGTGCCTGTGTGTGTGCTTGTTGGTGTGTGCACGTGTGTTTTACGGAGGTAAAACGGTTGTGAAAGTCACTAGGTGTGATGCTGTTCAGAAAGTGTGGGAAGCACTAAGGATCACACTCGCGCCGTAACCCGTCTCGTGGTGGTCAGGAAGGACCACTCGGCCACACTGGTGGCGTCAGCCCAGGTAGAGACGTGGGCACTGCGTGAAACACGTTGAGTTGTTACAGTTCCTGCATCTGATCTGAGCAGAGTCCACGGAGGCGATATTCCTGCTGGTAGGGGAATGTTCCTGTGGGAAGGCTGTTATGGTACAAGCTGGCCTCAACTAGCTTTGC
Source organism: Pedetes capensis (assembly GCA_007922755.1). Classification (NCBI taxonomy): domain Eukaryota; kingdom Metazoa; phylum Chordata; class Mammalia; order Rodentia; family Pedetidae; genus Pedetes; species Pedetes capensis. The sequence goes on along the minus strand of VMDO01007144.1, from coordinate 29,630 downwards.
TGAAAGAGCTCTGCCAGTGGCCTCATCATTCCTGAAACTGTGCCTTTGCCGAGGTTTACTTGCAGTTTGATGATTTGTTGAAAATAATCCCTAGAGGTGTGTTTTTGTTGTTGTTTTGTCTTATTTCAGGCGGAGTCTCACTATGTAGCCCAGGCTGGCCTTGAACTCGTGGTCCTCCTGCCTTCCCCTTGAACGCTGAGACTGTAGAAGTGTGCCACTGTGCCTGGCTCTAGAGATTTTTTTTCTTAAATTAAAGGAAGACATTTATTATAAAATAGACTGAAGCAATCTGTTAATGACAAATAATTTTAAACATACTTTCATTATATCTCTTGCTAAGAAAACCAAAACTATTGTGGCACACACTTTTTAAGTAAGGTTGTGACATGAGAGTTGTGGTTGTGTGTACATTTTCATGTTTTTTGTTTGTGCAATGTTGAGAACAACCCTGAATCACACAGTAAGTGTTGTGACCCGGAGCCACCACAGGAGCGAGCTCGCACAGACTCCTGAGCCGAGTGCATCACAGTCCCTGTAGCGCATCCTGCACCTGAAGGGATTACCAGTCAGTCACCTCGAGGGTGAATTCCTTGTTCCAAAGGTGGGAAACTGTGTATTACATGACTACAGTGGGGAAATAAATGAATTATAGAAGTAAATCCTTAATGAAAATGAAACCAAGCCATCTCCATCTTTTTACTTTTTTGTCATTAAAAAAGCCTCCTTCAAAAGGATAAAGGGCTGGGATTCAGCTCAGTTGGTAGAGCACTGCTCTGCAGTCTCTGAGGTCCCAAGTTTGATTCCCAGCACCGCAAAAATGGGAGAAGGACATGGCCACCCACTCCCAAGGCAATCCTGAAACAATCTGCCATTGAAAACCCTATGAGGGTCGCTACGAGTCGGAAACGACTTGATGGCACCTAACAACAACAACAACAAAAGGATAAAACAGCTTTTGAGCATGTGCTCACCGTGCCGATCGTCAGGAGCAGCGCGGCTCAGTCACATCCTCCACGGTTCGCCAAGTTCAGCGCACGCTGGTTCTGTTGCTGTGTATTCTGAAGCCGTTTTACACAACAGTGTTGTGCTAAGCGAGAGAGAGCAAGAATCGTTCATCTTGCAATGTCTGAAGCTTAGCTTCTTTCCAAAGCCCTTTAGCAGATCCTTAGTTCTTCTTCACTTGAGATCCAGCGATAGCTCAGCCGTCAGGGGCGCTGCCCTGACTGAGTGAAATCTGAACCCAGGTGCTGCTGTTCCCTCATAAAGGATGTTGCAGCGGAACAGGGTGCTCACCACAGAGGCTGCCTGGCGAGGGCCTCCCCATTAACCATGGGACTCCGTCCACAGTGGAGTTAGCACCGGTGGGCTCTCAGCTTCTCCCCAGACTGGCTGTTCTGTCTTCTGAACCATGGGCTCTATTCAGTTACCAGTTTATTTTGTGTTTCTTGGTGTAGCTAGAGCATCTTTTGCTCTTCAATTTTTTGTAACTCTTTTGTTAATTGCTCCATTTGCAAAATTTGGCTGATCTAGAATGCTACTGATGTCTTTGATTTTGTTGTTTTTGTGTTGTTTTTTGAGGCAGGATCCCGCCATGTAGCCCAGGCCAGCCTGGCGTGCACCACAGTGCCCAGCTTTACTTTGATTTTTGATCCATTTTTCTATTCTTATATTTTCTTGGATATCCAGTTTTTGTTGGTACATTTTTCACAGATGGTTTCGTTTCTGTTGTTCCCACAGTGTGCCCTCTGTGGCCTGTCCTTGGCCCAGCAGCCAGGCCGTTTTAAACCCAGAAGAATCCCGTCTCATCCCCACATTTGGGGGTGCTCTCCCGCTTGCCCCTGCAGTAATGTTTGCCACAGACATCTGGGAGGGCCTTTTGCTGCACTGTTTAGTTTTATCACCCTCCCCATGTGTTGTCCCATTACTTCCCCTGCATTTGCACCACTTTATGTGTGTGTGTGTTGCAATGTGGCTTTGGGTGGGTGTGGGTGTGTGGGCGGGTGGGTGGGTGTGTAGATATGAATACGTGGTATTTTGTATGTGTGTACCTTTAATCCACATAGATATCATGGTTTCTGTCTTCCTATTATGCCACACTAGGATTAATAACAAATATGGCAAATACAAGGAGAATTCTATTTGACAGCTATAAGCAGTGAACTAGAGATGTGCTGTGACATTGATAGGCTTTGAAACATTGTTTTGTTCCTGTTGTTAAGCCATCCTTTCATTCCTTTATAAAATTTGATACCAGGTTTTAAACAACCTTGTTGAATTTGGTTTTTATGTTTTGTTAAGAATTTCCTTCTCATAGTCTCCTTACGTGGTTTTGATATATCTCAAATAAGTACGTAGAGATGTTCTCCTGCTATTTTTGAATCCTTGGGATAGTGTCACTGCTAACTGAGCTACTTAATATCTGGCTTGGAATTTGGGACAGAACTTCATTTTTGTTAGTTTGTTATGAGAATCAGAGATACTTGCGTGGAGAGCTTGACACACCCTCAGACTCAGTACGTGGCAGCTACTGTTACTGCGATGTCTCGGTCCATTTTCTTTTGCTTTGTCAGACTGCTTGAGACCCGGTGATTGTAAAGGGAAGATGTTCATTCAGCTCACAGGCCTGGGGATCCGAGCGCACAGCACCCTCCTAGGCTCAGCTTCTGGTGAGGGCCGTGTGCGGCTTCAGCTCCTGGAAGAAGCTGCAAGGGCAAGCAAGGCACAAGCGTGAGGGCGGGGGGGGGGGGGGGGGGGCAGGACCCGGGAGCAGAGCCCTCGGGGACAGACAGCCTGCTCCAGTCTTACGGGAAGGAATGAGCCCTCTTACTGGCCTTCTCACCTTTCAAGGACCTGACATCTCTCTACACTGTTAGCTTGGGGACCAGGTCTGCAACATGTCTTGATGGGGCCAAACCATCTTCAAGCCATGTTGTTCTTGTTGTTAGGTGCCGTCCAGACAGGTCTCATAAGTACAGAATTATGATGTGTTTCCATTACCTTGTACCGTGCTGCTCTGTATTCAGTAGGTACTTAGTAAATGTTTGGTAAGTGGATGAACAATAAACAAACACTCTGAGGACTGGAGTTGATGTGTTACTTCATGGTAGTGTCTTAGTGCATTTTCCGTTGCTGTAACAGAGTAGCTGAGACTGGGGGATTTATAAAGTGCAGAGGGTGGTCTTGGCTCATGGTTCTGGAGGCTGGACATCCATGAGCCTGAGGCTGACATCTGACTGACTTCAGGTGAGGGCTCTTGCTGTGTCATGACATGTGGAAAAGCAGAAAGGCAAGTGGGTGTTTGTGGGAGAAACAGATGACGGGCAGCCCGCTCTTGCGAGGGGGAGAACTCGCCCATGTGAGAAGTCTCCGTCCCTGAGAGCAGTGTGAGTCCCTTTGTCAGGGTGGGGAACTCAGGACCCAAACAAGTTGTGCAGGTGCCGCCACCCTGAAGCTTACATAGGAGACCAGGCTTTACCATGCACTTGAGAGGAGACAGACCACATCCAAATGTCACAAGTAACTTTTCCTAATTAGTAACATCTCATCTTAAAGACTTAGTAAGCATGTTGAGGTTCTGTTCACGAAAAAGGTCCTGTCTTTTCAGGTCCTCTTAAACCAACTCAGAGCTGTGTTTGATCAAATTATCGAACTTCAGAACGCTCAAGATGCGATATACAGGGCTGCTCTGGAAGAATTGCAGAGGCGACTGCAGTTTGAGGAGAAAAAGAAGCAGCACGAAGTCGAGGTACGGGCTTGTACCCCGGGGGTTTGTCAGGTTTGGTGGTGAGCTTGCTTCTCGCCACAGTAATGTCCAGAGGCAGCGGGCAGCCCTCCTGCCGAGGCTGAGCTCTGCCCGCGGGTGACGGCTGTGCTCACGTCTGTGGCGGGGTCTCAGGAAGTTCTCCCCGTGTCGAGCCCAGCGTGAGCACCCTCCCCACCTCCATCAGGAATTCCTGAGGGGTCACACATCCCAGCCCAGCCCTGGTGGCTCCAGAGCCAGCCCAGCCCTGAGGCACTGTGACCTGAAGCCAGGGGGCAGCCACTGAGACTCACCTTGCAAGCGTCTGAATAAGTTTCTGCATCGAAGGCTCTTTGCAGTGACCTGAAATCAGGAAGATTTATCCAGCGCGTTTGGCCGTCCTGGGGACTTCTGTATCTGCTGGGATCTGTGTCAGCTACTCCTGGGTTGGTCAGAGTGGAGCTGTTCAGTCAGTACACTTTGCCTGGTCTACGGCTAGTGCTGTTTCCCTGAGGACCACATTGGCTCTTGACAGCTGAAGCTTTCTGTGGTTTACGGTGGAGGCAGCAGCAGGGCTCATTGCGAGCCCTGCAGGAACAGGTTCAGCCCTAACCCTGCAGCTCACTGGCCTTGTGCCTTTCCTGCCCTTCTGGAGAATTATTAATCTGTCCCTATCACCTCCAGAAAGTCAGCTTTCTGCATCTTACTGCTCTGACGGGGGCCAGGTGTCAGCCGTGGGCGGGGAGGGAGCAGCCCCATGGTGACACAGGTTTATCCGGTGTGTTCCACGGATGTGCGTAATGGTATGGGAAGAAAGGTAACGCTGGAAGTACTGCAGCATCATTTAAATTCCAAAGGCAGAGCAATGTGTGACGCGATCCCTTAGACCCAGGTCCACCGAGGCTCTGAGGGCGCGGTGTGGGCTCCTGAGAGCATTTCTGGTTCTCTGAGCGGCGCTGGGCTGTCAGAGTTCTGTCACTCGCTCCCCTCTCTGGTAGGCGGAGCCCTTTCTCCTTCAGCTCAGGGCTCTTCTCTACCTTCTTCCTGCTTTTCTTCTCAGAACTCCTAGTTACTATATTTCCAATTCAAGTTTAAGATTGAAGGGCTTTGACTTCTTTTATTTTTCAAGAAATCTATCTTATACGTAGAAAATCTTGGTTTCTAACATTATAACTTACGCAGTTCCTTGCAGTCTTAGGACCTCCACACCTGCGTGCACACAGTACCATTTAGCTCCCTCAGAAGAGGGGCGGGGTGCTATCACCAGCACTGAGTTGTTACTACATAAATACTTTGTAATCATTTGTCTCTAAGAGTGTGTCCCACTAGGTAAGTGCATTCAAATTCCATATTGTAATGTCCTTTGAAATAATTACTCCATAAGGTTGTGCCACCAGCTAAATGCACAGTTAGATTAATTGGTTTCATGTTTGCTTTTAATTTATTAAAAACTGAATTTAATTATGTAAGGTCTTTACCTGATCCTAAAGTCAAATGCGCAAACCAAAGCATTTAGACAAGTCAGCTTTTGTTGCTGTCTATATGGTCATCTCTCTCGTAGGAATCCACAGTATTACCAAACTGTGACCTCTCAAAAGGAAAACACGTATCACAGCATGTTTAAGCTTATTCTAAGAATAAAAAGCTCTTTGTATCATTCTGATAAAGGTACTGTGATTCACATTTAGAAACTAAAGGACAAGAATCAGTTCCTACTAAGTCAAGTCTGGGAAGATTTTCCAGCGGGCGAACCGCTGGAAAATTTACAGCGGACTCCTTTTGCATCCGTGACATACTGAGAGCATTTCCCAGGACAGTCAGGGACAGTGCTGTGCCCACATTTTGCACCAGTGGTCCACCAATGTTGTGAGCCAGGGAAGAGAAATACAAGAGGAGAAATAGAAGGTTACTTCCTCTTTACAAAGTTGTGGTAGTGGGCGTAGAAAATCCAAACTGATCTCCAGGTAAATTATTGGAATGAAGGAGTGACTTTCTCAAAGTGGCTGGAAATAAGATTAATATATAGCAGTCCACGTGACTACTTTCTATCATCATCAAACAGAAAGATATTTTAAAAGAAATGCTATTAAAAGAATACTGCAGTTTAACAAAATACTCTGAAGTCCTGTACAAAAACCCACAGAATAGAACTTTGCAGCCCAAGATGTGCCAGCCACATTTGGTGTCCATCGGTTTCTGTGGCTGACGTGGTATTGGAACAGCCACACCTGTGTGTCTGTGTGCTGTCTGCACTTGGCCTTGGTGCTGAGGCAAAGACCGTCTGACCCCAGTCCTTACAACATTCAAGAGAAAGTGTCATGACTACTGCTGTGTGGCGTGTTGAGAGGCAGCCGAGGGCTCTGAATCCAACACTCTCCCAGTTATATTAATTGATAAAAAGAGAAGAGTTCAATAATCCCTGTATGTGCTGGCTGAAAAGGTGTTCAGATTCACCATTGACAGAAGGCAGTCTTTTCTGATCGAGAGACACAGAACTGGTAAAACGCGACTGGAGGAAAGTGGTCAGGGGCCTCCCAGCAGTGAGGATAGTCCAAGGCCTGAGGGAACTGACTGGCTCCACTTTACATGCGTTGTCTGAGTTAAACAGATGTCTGCAGAATGACTGAAAGATGTAAGCTTGTTTATTACAGCATTCATTGTTCTAATAGCCAAAGCCCGCCTAGCTTTAGGTGAATTGGATCGATTGTTCTGTGATAAACAGTGTATTTCCATAGTGATTAAAAACAAGGAGCATCAGAAAATTAAATTGGTACCTCTGCTCTTTCAGGGCCAGTGGGGTGTGACGGCGGCCGAGGAGGAGGAGGAGAACAGGAGGATTCGGGAGTTTCAAGAATCTATACCAAAAATGTGTTCACAGCTGCGAATATTGACACATTTCTACCAGGTGCGTATTGGGGTACACAGTGTCCTCCTGGTTTCCATCACTGACATCGCTTTCAGAGTGGTTGGGGATGAACCGGTTGGTCAGTTTGGCTCTGATTTGTGTAGATGCGAACGGTGTCTTGAACCGAGCCCCCTGGTGCCCAGGTCCTGCGGGAGATGTGGCCCTTGGCCTCCCCTCGGGCAGCTGTGCAGCCAGGACAAGGCCCTGGGGCCCTGGGCCCCTCTGCAGCCCTTCAGGGTACCGCACTGTGAGTGTCCAATGAGGCAGTCGACCCTGCTGTGGCCCTCACAGATAGGACAGGGGCCGAGCAGAGAGCGGCTGCCCTGTAAGTCTGTGGGCTCTGCCTTTGTTTCCATTTTGTGGGCTCTGGTTTCTCATTCCTCCAATTCTCTGTGCAATTTTAGTGACAAAAATAGATGAATTTACGAGTGTAATTTTCCCACCCGTTACTCATGACCTCTCAGGCAGACTGATCGCTGACCTGAGGCTTCAGAATGGCTTCTTGCTGTGCGCATGCGCTCCTGTGGCTCAGACTGCAGTGGAGCTGGCTGACCCCCACCCCCAGGAAGCGTCGCCTGTCACAGGCTGCAGCTCAGACAGAGTTCCTGTGCTTCCTGTCTGTTCTTCTGTCAGGACGTGACGATAAAATACACTTTCAATACTGTGGGAGAGGTGAAGGGCAGCTCCTGGGTTTTGTATTCAAAGTAAAGAATGGGATGCTACCTTGGTTTGCTTTCAGGGTCTTCTCACTTTTTAATTCTACCTTTCTTTCCCACATAACTGAGGGGGGCCTTTGGCCCTTCTCCAAGCGATCTTTCTCCCACATTGGCTGTGTCAAAAGTGGTGGTGAGTGGTTTGTGCTCAGTGCAGAAGCACTGCCTTTAGACATACGACTTGAAACACTGTGCTGTATGTGCAATGTGTGTTCCTCTTGTTAAAAATGGGTGCCTACTGCACCCATTTCAGGGTTCAGGGTTCAGGTTCAGGGCTGGGATTTAGCTCAGTGGGTAGAGCACTGCGCTGCAGTCTCTGAGGTCCCGAGTTCAACTCCCAGCACTGCAAAAATGGGAGAAGGGCCTGGCAATCCAGTCCCAAGGCAATCCCAAAACACTCAGCCATTGAAAATCCTAGAGGGTCGCTATGAGTCAGATACCGACTCAACGGCACCCAACAACAACAACAACAACAACAACAACAACTGCTTAGGTCCACACTATGAACTGAAGCAGAGTAGTTCTGTGGCTACAAAGTTGTTGTTGTTGGTAGGTGCCGTCGAGTCGCTGTCCGACTCATAGAGACCTTCACAGGGTTTTCAATGGCTGATTGTTTTCGGGATTGCCTTGGGAGTGGGTTGCCACGTCCTTCTCCCATTTTTGCAGTGCTGGGAATCGAACTCAGGACCAGAGACTGCAGAGTGGTGCTCTACCCACTGAGCTAAATCCCAGCTCAGCTACAAAGTAGTAATGCATAATTTTTAAAATTTGCTGTGTCCACTTGAGAGAGAGGCGACGATGTGGTTCATAGTTACGCGTTTTCCTGAGAGAGTCAGGACATCTTTTTAAAGAGTCATCTGAATCAGTATCATCCCGGTTGTACTCAGAGGGCAGTCGTGCCCTTGGCACTGCCGTTCCGTCCTCGTGACTGCAGTAGCCCTTTCTGCCCTCTGCTGTGTGCTTGAAGCGGCAGGCCGTTGCCGCTTCTCAGAGTCCCAGCCCTGGGAGGAGCTGTCCCTTCAGCTTCCTTGGGCTCACTTCCACAGATCAGTGTGATTTCAGCTCGCGGCTCAGAGAAAGCCACTGTGTGTACCTTAGTGAAGACTTCCTTAGGGACTTTCCTCTCCTGTCCCCTGTCACTGAGATGCAGACTGATGACACGCATAGCAGTCTGTGCCTGTGCCAGGCACAGCTTTTGCAGGTGAGTCTGCACTGCACGTGGTCGGCCCTCAGCCTCCCTGCCAGGGCCTGCCTGGACGTGGGAGATGGCGTGAGAAGGCCTGTCTCTGTGGAGGAGGACTGCTCCAGGGCAGCTGCGGTGATGGAGGTGCGCAGCCGTGTCCTGGAGTGGGTGGGTCTGCTGGCAGTCAGCCACCCTGTCCTGCCTGGGGACGGAGCAGGTGCTTACCAAGCAAGGCTTGTGACATCTGAGTGGACCTGTGCCCTGATGGTGGCAGTGGCGGGCTGTTGCAGCTACCCGGAGCCCGAGTCCTGGCTCAAGCTCAGATAGATTTCCTGGGCTTTCTTTTTGTTGTTCTGTCAGGATGTGACGATTAAATCACTTTCAAGGATCGTGGGAAAGATGAGGGGGTAGCACCTGAGTTTTGTCTTCAGAATAAAGAACAGGAGGCCGTAACATCAGTTATTTACTTATTCCTGTAGAACTGAAGGGGAAAAGAGGAAAATCTGTTGTTTGGTCGCCCCTACATAAGAGTCACGCACTGCTCATTTGTATTTGTAAGCATACCACCTTGTCTTGACGTGGACAGTGTGGCTGAGGGCAAGGTGCTGCACGCTTCCTGGACACCCGCGTGGTGCGCGTCCCTTACAGGGTTGTGGGTTGGAAGGAAGGACAAACGCAGGGAGGGCTGGGAGGGGCTGTGTTGGCGAGTTCTCTGAAGTGAACGCTCTGTTCCCGTTGCTTCTCTTTAGGGCATCGTGCAGCAGTTCCTGGTGTCGCTGACCACCAGCTCTGATGAAAGCCTCCGCTTTCTCAGCTTCAGGTTGGACTTTAACGAACATTACAAAGCCAGAGAGCCCAGACTGCGCATGTCTCTGGGCAGCAGAGGGCGCCGCAGCTCCCACACGTGAAGCGGCTGAGTCTCCCGAGAAGCCGCGCTTGCTGCTGCGGTCAGTGGCGGCAGACGTGCGGATCCTCGAGGCCACTGGCCTGCTGCAGCGGCCGCCCGTACGCCCACCAGGGCTGTGACGCCGAGCGGGCCACATGACGTCCGGTAGAATTAAAGTCATGTTTTGTACACCGGAGTCAAATATGTCTGATGTCACTAAGTTAAACAAGCCTCTTACGGTGTTCAGATTCATTCTGGAAAGTTCTCATAGTCAAAAGACACCGCGATGTACTGGAGCTTCTTAAGTTCTCCATGACATAATTTATAATTGTCACTTTTTATCAAAAATCCTCAGTTTTCTTTTAGCCAAAACTCGGGGAGCGGCGTCTTCATAGATTAAGATGGTAATGCCAGTGCTATTTTTTAATCATCCTATTTAGGGCAGTTTTTGTTACCATGATCAAGTTAAATTGGCACAAGGTGTCCTTACTAAGAAACTACATAGAGCATTTTATTTTGGTTTTAGTGTTGTAAAATACTAACCTGTGTGAGAACATTTGTATCTCAACGCATTGCCTTCACGCATTTGTTCTTACTTTCTCTTCTGAAGTTTACATTTTTATATTTAGTTTACTATTTCCGATGACTTGTAAAAACAGTACAGAAAAAAAGGAGGACTATAGAATAGAAACATGCTTAAACCATGCGACCCAAATTTCTTGAAACCGTCAGCTGAAGCAGCATGTAAATAGGAATGTCTAGAAAATGAAGTATTTTATTTTCAAAATTCTGATAAGCATTGGGAAGAAGTTGACTTGGATAATGAAGATTTCCTTTCTCCTTGCCTATTTTTTCATTGTAAATATTTATATACTTCTGACAGATGTTGGGGGAACTGTTTTTTGTAAAAATGTCATACCAGGTCACATAAATCTACCTTTTTTTATGTTGCACAAGTGAGAACTTAGAAAATTAAAAACAACTATCTTTCAGACACATCGCTTATTTCTTGAATAGTCTGTGAAGAAAGAGTTCACTTGCCGGGTTTGGGGCGGGCGAGATAGAATTGGGGCTGGGATTTCACTCAGTTGGTAGAGCATTGCGCTGCAGTCTCTGAGGTCCTGAGTTCAATTCCCAGCACTGCAAAAATGGGAGAAGGGCCTGGCAATCCACTCTCAAGGCAATCCCGAAACAGTCAGCCATTGAAAACACTATGAGGGTCGCTATAAGTCGGATACCGACTCGACGGCACCTAACAACAACAACAACAACAACAGAATTGGAGACCATGTGCTACAGTATATGAGTTGTTTAATATATGAAACCCAGAAATTAGATCATGTTCACCTTTCAGTGTGGAACCAAAGGGAAGCCCACCCCCATGCTGTGTGATGTGCCCCTTCAGGGGGCTCCAGCCTTGTCTGATGCCTCTAGGTATGGGCTCTGTTTAAGTTACAGAGGCAGCGGGGAGTCCTGGCAGTGCAGAAATGAATCCATGGTGAAGACTGTAAATTCTGAGCATATAAATTTCACTTAAGTTTGGTTTAAAATTTTGTCAGATTAGAAATTTGAAGGAAGTTTCTCCTCTATAAGGCTTCCCAGAAGTCCTGTGTATTATGTGTCTCTAAGAGAAACCTAATGTTATCTGCCCACGGAGCCTCCTTTCATTCTGTTCTGTCGGACGCATTGCTCCAGGGGTTCATCCTAGGCCGTCAGGTCAGATCTGGGGCAGGTGGAGGAGCCTCTTGAGTAGAGGCCTTCCCATCCCAGGTGGACGGCCTGGCAGGGTAGGAGGTGTCCGGAGGCTGGGCTGGCCTGGCCTGGGAACAGGCCTCTTCTTCAGGAAGCATTAATTGGGGTTCCCTCTGGGGCCTTGCTGGGGCGGGCACTTAGCAGGTGGTGGGCCTGTGTTCTGGTGGCCTGAGGCCTATAGCCACGGAAGCCACACCTTGCTTGTCTGGCCTGGAGGACGCCCCTGGGCGCGGGAAGTGCAGTGGCAGGCTAAAGACAGCTGGCCTCGGAAGGCAGGGCCGCCTCCCTCGCCTGGTGGCCTTCTTGCCTCCGCCTGCCTGTCAGCAGCAGGGTGCCTGGCATCACGGTTAGGTCCCCGTGGAGAAGCGTGTCCTCCAGACACGAGACCACAGGCAGAACAGCCCACCCCTGAAAGCCACGCTTGGTTGGGAAAAGAACACCTTTACTACACAGCCAGCCGCTCAGACTGGGTCACAGAGTGCCCAGCGGAGCAGATGTGCCGAGGGCGTGGCCTTGCCCACCCATAGCTGCCCTCGCAGATTCAGCCTGTGCTGCCGGAGCCCTGGCTGCTTGTGGCTTTGAGGGTGTGGTTTAAATGCTTTGGTTATACACAGCGAGGAAAGCCACCTGTCTCCTGTTCTAACACTGTCCAGCGAGGGAGGGGCTGGCTTGCGAGTAGTTGGCCCTTTTGCCTCTGTTCAGCATCTATGTGTTTGAGTAGACGCAGGGGAGGGTGGGAGACCCGAGAGGCAGTGGTGAGAGGTCATAGGCTGGAGGGCGATGCTGATTGAGGGAGGTGTCTTGGGTCAGCTCCCTGTCAGGGGAACCTGCACAGCAGTGGGCAAGCGTCTGGATTTAGTGGTGGGAGGACAGGAGGAGTGACCAGTCAGGGGAGCTCCCCCCAGCTCTGAGAGCTCTTGCTGTTTGCCACGGACATTACTGTCTTGCACAGGTGTTTGCGCTAATGATCCTGCTCCATTTTAACGGGGTGTGCGTCTCTTGGCCCCTTCTTGGTAGGCTACAGGCAACCTTCGTAATTTTCTGCCATTGTCACTGGAGTAGGTACCCTAATTCTGAGGTAACATTAATTTTTATTTCCTATCATGGATTTCATTTAGGCTTTCAAGTTTGCTGCTATTAATCTTTTATGTAGAAGCCTTTATAATTTTTAAGATACTCACTTAAGTTACAGTCCTTTCGTTATTGCTTCCTTTGTTTTATTCGCTTTTTAAATTTGTTTTGATATTTTGACACAAGATCTTGCTTTATAGACCAGGTTGGCTTGGATTCATGATCCTCCTGCTTCCGCCTCCCAGGTGCTGGGATTATAGGAGTGCACACCCCTGCTCCCAGCTTCCTTCCATTCTTAATACTACCTATTTTTTATTTTCTCTTTTTTCTTCCTGGTTAAAGTTACCAAAGTCCATTAATAGTTTAGGTCTTTCAAGAATTACCTCTTTCTTGGTGTGTTATCTATCATTTTACTATACATACTCAGTTTCCTTTTTTACTTTATAAATTGCTATCTTATATTTAATACCTTCCTCTTGGTTTACTGTCTCGTGAATTCAATAGTATAGAATTTATTTTCTCATTGCTTAATAAGCATTTCTGACTGTGAATTGTCCTCTGCATATAACTTCGGTCATGCTGTTTTTTATATAGGTCATTTTCAGTGTCATTTATTCCTAACTACTATGTAGTTTCTGTTACTTGCTTTTGACTCTGGCTATAGTTACAATTTCTCATTTTCTGGGAAGTTTGCCTTTTTCCTTTATTTTTTTTCTTTATGAATAAAAATTTTAAAAATGAAGAAAAAATTGCCAAATCATGTATCAAAATATAAAGCTGTAGTGTGTAAAGCGGTATGCTGTAAGAATAGAATCATCAGTGGAGTGGAATAGTATTCAAAAGTGTGAATAGCCATGGGTCTTTATTTGTGATACAGGATTAAATTGTACACTATTTGATTAAACAGATGCTTTAAGTAAATGGTTTTGAGAAAACCATTTGGAAAAAGTGTGAAAGCTTTAACTCATCACAAGAAAAACTCAGATGGGTTAAATGGCTTAAATATGCAGAACAGAAGCATTAGAGTTATTAGGAAAAAGGAAGGCACTATTTTTATTATCTCAGGGTTCCTAACACTTTCTTGCCATGGAAGACTAGAACGATAAAGGAGAATCGTGACAGATGTGCCTGCACAAAGTGGAGAACTGTTACCCAGTGAGAAGCAGCCTTAGCCGCGTTGACACACATGCCTGAGGCGGTCTGACTACAAGTGTAACAAAGTCTGCATGCTTGCGTGTAGCAGGCCCCATAGATCCGGGTCACACCTACAGATAACTCCAACCACAACCAGCAATTCAAGGAACGTGGAATCCATGAGGCATACGCAAGTTTACAGGGGCATCGTCGCTCTAGGAGGTTCCGACAGGCACTGCGCCACCATAGCGCATGCCTGAGGCCTGCCGACTGTCTGTGTGCCAGCTCCCAATCGAGGCAGAAGCACATCCATCGCCCCAGAGGCATCCTGGGAACACCCCCCTCCCCCGCCACCTGCCACTGGTCACACCTCTAGTTGGCCACTGGTCTCTTATGTCATTTATATGTTCTAGAATGCTGTTTACATCTTTCTCATACTCGTGCGTGGCCTCTTCACTAACCATAACTGGTTTGAGGTTCGTTCCACTTGTTGCCTGTATAAAAATCTGTTCTGAGTAGTCGCGTGTAGGGATTGAGCAGTTTGTTTATCTGTTCACCTCTTGATGACTATTTGGATGTTTGCAGCTTTTTAATAGCACCAGGAAAGCTGCTATGAACGTGTCACAAGCCATTGTGTGGATGAATAGGTGGTGTAAATTTCTGTTGTATAAACACCTAGGAGAGGAACGGCTGGGTCATGTGATAGGTTTGTGTTTAACTTTCTAAGAGATTGCCAAAGTGGGTGTACTGTTTTACTTCCTCAGCACAAGTGTGTGAGAGTTCCAGTTGCTTGTGTCCCTGTTGACGTGTAGTACGGTCAGCCCTCTTAATTTTAAACATTCTAATCCGCACCTCGTAGTATTTCATTGTGGTTTTAATTTACATTTCCCTAGAGTCCAGTGGTGTTTAGCATCATTTCTTGGACTTGCCTTGAACAGCATCTGTCAAAATATTTCTCCCATTTTTTATTAGGTTGTTTGTTTTCTTCCTGGGTTTTGAGAGTTCTGTATGTATCTGCATAAAAGTCACATGGTTTATTTGCAAATATTTCCTCTGAGTTTGTGGCTTATGTGTACGTATATTTTATACTGAACTAGGTTCTATGCATAGAGATTTTCATGTAAGTCCATGGTGCAGACAAAATCTCCTAAGGCTAAAGTTTGTAGGATTGACAAACCAGACAGATGGCCGCGTGCATTGAGAACCTGAGCAAAGGCACTGGGCTTCTTCTGCATCACTTTAACCCCAGATGGACTCCCTAGGAGAGGCGACATCTGTATGAAGAGTTCTCACCGCAATGCCGGCAGTACCCTGTTACCAGCTTTGGACCATGTGTCACTCATGTGGCTGCATCCTGTTCCGCACCACGCTGTTAGACACCTGACGTGGCAGGTTTGAATGGGTAGTGGTGAGTGGAGAACGCCCCCCAGCTTTCACAAGTTTAATATGCAGAGAATGTAAAAGACTTCCATATTTTATTCACGCTGATTACATGTTGAAGTGATAATATTTTGTATCTATTTGGCTAAATAAAATATACTATTAAAATTACATGTTTCCTTATTTTTAATCACAGTGTGGCTGCTGGGCACAGGTGTGGCTCGCATTGTTTCTATTGGACAGCGCCTTACCAACCAACCTGGTTTACCCCCGCCGGATCCCTTCCAGGGCCCCACGGTGCCTGTAGGCGTCACGGCTCCCTGGGCTCATTTTGGCTTTCGCAGTCCTGACTCTCCTTGCTTTCGTTCCTTTGCAGTTCTGAGGATGACTGGCCGTGTGTTTTGTAGAGCATCCATCCCTCCAGCTGGGCTCGTCTGATGCTTCCCACGGTGGGCGAGATGGTAGGTTTTGGGAGGAAGACAGAGGCAAGTGCACCCTCGTCAGTGTCCAGGGAGCAGTGTGGTGGGGCAGGGCTGCTGGTCGGTCTTGACCGCGGCGGAGGTCGGGTCCTCCACACAGCAGTCTCATTTCTCTTCTCCTGGAGGAGGCTCCGCCTCATGGAGAGGGGAGTGCCACCTTGCCGCCTTACTGGGGATTCTGGAGTGGGAGTTGGTGTCTTCTCCCCCATACATTTTATTAATACCCATGCATTTGTTAAGGTAGAACACGTGTGAATGATTATACTTTCTAGTCTGGTCCTACTTTTAATTTGTTACTCAGGTTTCTCTCAGTTGTTTTTCTTGACTGGGGTTGATTGTCTTTTGGGGAAGTGGTCCGTTTCATCCAAGTTGGTGCATTTATGGGCATGATGCTTATATATTATTATTCTATGATATCTGTAGAAACTCATGATGCTACTGCTGGTACTTCTGATGTTAGTAAATTGTGTCCTTTTCTTGATTGGCCTGGATAGAGGTGAATCACTTACTAATCTCAAAAAGGGCTGGTTTTAGCACAGTTGGTGGAGTGCTGCTCTGCGCTCTCTGAGGTCCTGGGTTTGGTTCCCAGCAGCACAAAAATGGGAGAAAGCCCTGGCAGCCCACTCTGGAAAACAATCCTGAAAAACAATTAGCCGTTGAAAACCCTGTGAATAGAGAAGCACTGACATAGGGGCAGGCATGGCACAGTGTCGAAGTGTGCTTTGTTATTGTACATAGGCTAGTACCCCAGCTAATCCCCAACTGCCAACCCAACCTAACCCAGAAGACCACCCATCCTGTACTCATCCCTACCCCCACCTGTAACGCTCAGTAAAAACCTTTACCCAGCAACGAATCAGGGTTCCAACACTAAACCGTTGTGTCGGTGAAGTGTGGCACCCTTGACCTCA
Organism: Pedetes capensis; assembly: GCA_007922755.1. NCBI lineage: Eukaryota > Metazoa > Chordata > Mammalia > Rodentia > Pedetidae > Pedetes > Pedetes capensis. The sequence continues at coordinate 13,477 of VMDO01007144.1, read as the reverse complement.
AGCTTTAATAAAGGCTCTTTGTTCTTGCATGCAACTTTGGACTCCCTGGTGATCTTTGGGGAACCCGAATTCTAGGCATAACATCTTCCCTGGAGATTTCCTGTCACCGGAGGGGCTGCCCCTGCTGCCCTCTCTTAGCCCTCCCTTTGCAGGACAGCACAGCAGGAGGGCTCCCCTGAGGCGGGCTCCTGGATCTTGGATAGTGGTGAGGCTCCTTATGAGTGCCCTGGCACTCACCACTATTCAAGGTTCTGCGGAGGGAGGGCAGACTGTGCCCTACACGTGTGTCCAATGTTGGCCTCACTTCCTTTTCCCTGTCCCAGCAGCTTTCTCCCCAGCCCATATGGGTGGCAGTCTGGGCTGGGGAGCACACTGGCTTGTGGAGCACACGCCTCCTGGTCTGGCCCGGATGTTCGGACGGGCGGTGGTGCCGCATACATAGATACTAAACATAATTCACTTGGGACCCTCAGGTGAGGAGCTCGGACTCCTGCGGCCCTCGATACGCCGGCAGAGACGGGAGAAAGGAAAAGCCTCTGGTGCCTTTGCCTTGTGGGGACAAACACAGCCCTTTATTTCTCTGCCCTTTATCAGGGCAGAGAGAAAACCCAAAGCGTACAGCTTTAAGTGCTAGCAGCTCTTATACAGCCTCAAGGGCAGATGCTTCCATGTTGGTGGTCTTGGCGGAGAACGAGTTCTTTCCTTGTTGATGGTCATGGCAGGGAGCGTTCTTTTCTCACTGATGGTCTGGGCAAGAGAGCGGAGAGACCTGTTTCCTCATCGGTGGTCCAGGCGAAAAAGGGGTTTTCCTTGTTGGTGGTTGAAGGTCCGGGTGAAAAGGGGAAGTTGTTTCCTTGCTGATGGCCCAGGGGAGATAAAGGATGAAAAGGGTTGAGCTGCTGCAGTGCAGCTCCTTATATAGCTCGCCCACGGAATGGCCTGAGCCAATCAGCTTTGAGTCCAATTGTCCACTCAGGTTTGGGGGATTTGTGAAGGGCTTTGTACAAACATCCAATCAAGTTATTTTCATTTTCCCTAGATTTCTAATTTGCAAACCAGATCTTCAAAAGCCGTTTTCCCAGTTTGGGGTTTTTGCCAATTTCCTCCCAATTTTTCCCTACGCTGGCCCTTCCCAGCTCCTACTCCGGCTCTGGGCTCCCTGTGTGACTTCTCTCAACCTCTGTCACTTCAGAGTAGAGCAATGTCCCCTGTGACCTGCTGCGTGCTGAGGAAGGCAGCGTGCATTCCTCCACCAGGGGGATCTTCCCAGCACCGAGCGTGGAGTTGGGGTGCAGCTCCTATGACCCAGGGTGCAGGTAGCCTCGCGGCAAGCACTGCAGACACCGAGCAGGTGACGGACGACCCATCTCATAAAAACAGTGCAAAAAGTCCGTAAGGAAGCCCCCGTAAAGGAGCCGTGCTTCACACTTGCCGCTCTTCTCTGTGTGATAAATGGCAGCGAGAGTGCTCCATGGAGCACGTGTCTGCAGAACCATCCCACGTTCCGCCAGCCCCTTCCGGAAACCCTCGAGAATCGTGCATCCCCTTCTGGATAACCCTCCAAATCCTGCTTTGGCTTTGATCGAGGAGGTGGCAGCTTTCCAAAAAGCGCATCTCTGGAGAAACATCTTGAAAACGAATGTTCAGAAACATTCTTTATGTGATTTTGTCCGTAAGAATGATGTGTGTGTCACTGTTTTTTAAAAACTTTATTGTAATCATATGAGAAACATGAAAGCATAGTTTTAAAACTTGTTCAAAAATATTTAAGGCAAAACGTTTCCACCGGTTGGACCTCTCTCTCAAAATTACAGTTCAGTATACTCTCCCTGGAGCATGGAAATGCCCTGCTCAGATTTTAACATAAGCCTGTGTGGAACTGGCTAGTGGATTGGGTAATACTGACCCAGTTTAAAGTACGGCTCGGGACATGCTTCTCTGTCTTGTCTCTGTGTCCGTGACAATAGCTCAGGAATTGTTTGTTGGACGTCAGGATAATTAAAATTGAGTTACAAAATGAACTGAGCTTAAACATCACTTTCGATGGTAGTACTGTTGTTGTTAGGTGCCGTAGAGTCGTGTCCAATTCATAGCAACGCTTACAGGGTTTTCAATGACTATTTCGAGACTGCCTTGGGAATGGGTTGCCGCATCCTTCTCCCATTTTTGTGGTGCTGGGAATCGAACTCGGGACCTCAGAGACTGCAGCGCAGCGCTCTACCAACCGAGCTAAATCCCAGCCCAGATGGTGGTACTAGGAAGCATTAAACTGAGTGCTTCAGAAATAATGCAGCCCTTTCGAGCATGGCTCTCACTGAAGTCATGATTTATGTCCTGGTCTTCCTCGTGGAAGCCTCTTGAGGGGCAGAAGTGACGAGGACCGCCAGGGCTACAGCAGGAAGTGGGTGGGTGGCGCCCACTGTGTGTAGCTGCTGGGAGGGAGATGGGATGGATCACCAAAATCCGAGCTGGGCCCCCGGGAGGGGAGAGCATTTCTGAGCTCTCTGGCCTTGCTGTGTCGCAGTCCAATCGTCCTACGAGGGAATTCGGCTGCCCTGTGGCAAGAATGACCAGGCCGACGGTTCACAACCACCCCTGCCAGCCAGCGCCTACAGATCCCATGTGCTGACCACAGGCCGGGCCGCGTGCTCAGCTCCAGGCGCGTTGGCAGCAGAGATGTTGCTCATTGCCCGGCTCTGGGCCTCGATGGGTCCCTGCCTCCAGGCTTTGTCCTGGGAACCGAGGCACAGCCCCCCTTGTTCTCTCTCACCCTCTGTGTTCGCCCCCCTGTGGCTACCTGGGCAGGCGATGTGTTCCTGTCCCCAAACTGATACCAATTTTGTTTTCTCTCCACAAGCCCCCAAGGCCAGAGTGGCGTTCGTTCGTGGGTGGGACCTGGCCCCCAGCTCTACCCCACGCCCAGCACCCCCATTCTCTTCTTGTCCGACAGCCAGTCATCAGTGTGGCAGTGGGACTCAAGGGCTGACCCCGTGTGCCAAGGGCAGAGGGCTGTCCCCGCCGCGTGGATGGTCATCCACTCTGCTGTTGGCCAGTGCAGCATTGCTTTCCTAACACACTTGGCACAGCACGGTGCCTGTCCCGCGTTCCTTCCACAGATTCGGGGGCCAGGCGGACTCCCCGCCTCCCACTCCTGGGGTTAGGGATCAGGACACCAGAAGTTAGCTGCCTGAAGTTGGATTCCCTCCCCTGGTTGTTCAGCTTCCCCACCTGGGCGGAAGCGAGGTTGGCTGGTCTCGGGCTCGGCCTGGCAGCCCAGGCGGCTCCATGCCCCCCGCTCCCTCTGCCACTCTCACCTGATTCATCTCAAGTCACCTGTCTTTTCAGGATAGTCCCCAAATCCTGGGATTCATTGCCTCTGAAGAAATGGCCTGGGGTCCAGGGGAGGCTGTGCTTCCGGCCTCCTCAGCCCTGGCCTCGGCCGGGCATCTGCTCCGTGTCCGTGCTCGGCATTCCACGCTCGTGGCCCTGTGTGCCAGGGTCTGTGAAGCCCACGTTCATGGTGCTGCCAGAAACTCGCCTGTCCCCGTAGAGTCTGGGTGGGGGTCACTGCTGTGGCCTCTTGGCAGGTGTGGCAGCCAGCTGGGGTCTGGCCACGGCCCTCTTCTTGCTGCGATGAGGCCATTCTCAGGGGCCTCTGCCCTGCTGTCCTCAGCCACAAGCCTAGAAGTGGCAGGATGGAGCAGGGCCAGCTTGGCCTCAGAGCCTGCAGCCCAGGGAGGGGAGGGGCAAGGCGCCTTCTCTCAGGGGAACCTGTGTGACCCCAGGTGGCTTCCTGCTACTCTGGGCCTCCATGGAGGACGTTGGCAGAGCGGCCATGCTTACCCAGGCCTTGCGAGCATCACTGCTCCAGGGTGGGTGGCCTTTCCATCCCGCCGCCTCCCCATCCAGCCTCCTCCCCTCCTGCCTCCTCCTCCCCTCCTCCCTCCTCTCCCTCCTGCCTCCTCCTCATCCTCACTCCTCCCCCTCCTCTCTCCTCTTGGATCTGGCCCTTCCTCTTCCCCACCCTGCCTCCTCCTGCCGTGGGCAGCACCTTTGCAGCTCGCTCTTGGTTTTCAGGGAACTTTGGCTTCGGGCAGTAGGGCAGTCAGAGCCCGAGAGGGCTTCACCCAGCTGCGGCCCCCCTCCTCCCCTGTCCCTCCTCCCTGCCCTGACCAGGACCCCAGGGTTTGCTGCCTCACTTGCTGGTTGGATCCTAAGCTGACGCACACAGCTGGCTAGTAAATCAAATTGGTAAATAAACGAGCCATTCTCTCTAGTATTGTCTTTAGGTCTTATTTCTCATGTCTCCCTTCATTAGAGGTTTTTATTGTCATCTCTTCAGCTCAACAGACAGCGCAATCTGCCCTGTTAATTCTGTAATTGAGGTCTGTGCAAACACATTGCCACAGCCACGGAAAATGTTTACTCTTTCTCAGCTGAACACACAGGACATTTTTAGTTGAATAAGATCCAACTGAAAGGCATAAATCAAGGGTTTAAAAATAGAACGGGGACTGCGAGAGCTCCGTGTCAGTGTACTAGTCAAGTACTAGATGGCGGCGAGCTGGGCTGAGGCTGCCGGGGAGCGCTGGCAGAGCGTGGCTTGGCCTTGGCGGGGCCTCTGGGCTTACGGTCCGTGCCTCCAGGAGACCTGCAGGCTGGGCCGGCGCCGGCAAGCACCGGCGAGCAAAGAGGTCATGTTTTAAAAAGTTACCTAGCGCTTTACCCCAAAGCTGAAACTCCCAACCAAGGTCTTCCTCGTGTCTACAAAAGGAAACAGAGGTCCTTGCTCGCTGGCGAGGCCTTGGGCCGAGTTCAAGGACAAAGACCCAAAGCATCACAAGGCCCGAGAGTGGATCCAGCCTGGGCAGCACAGCGCTCGTGTTAGCAGAACCGATGACAACTGAAGGCGGAAGGAGCAGATCCCTCCGGAAACAACAGGGCTTGCTTAAGCCTGTTGCACGTCTGCACAGAGGCAGGCCTGGGCTGAGGTCAAGGCAGCCTGGCATGGCCCAGGATTCAGTAAAAGGTGGGGCCAGGAAGCAACGAAAGACCAGATGAACCATTTGGGGGCTTCCTTTCCTGCAGCACTACCCGGGGTTGCATTTGTGCCAAACAACCATCTTTAACACCTTAACAGACGTCTATTATAGTTTACAAGTTCGGCGAAATCGAGCGTCCTTAATTAGCAAATGAACAAATATCCGATATAACTGATAAATTTTTGCTTTCAACATTTCATTTTACTATTAGAAACCCTGAGTTTTATCGACATCTAGTTACTTATCCAAAGGCCACGGAACCACTTGAATCTCAAATCCAGGCTCCGTCCTGTGGTTCTGGAGGGAAGGAAGAACGTGGCCCCCGGGGACCTTGGGGTCTGAGTGGAGACTCGGCGGCAAGGGCAGGTTTGTGTGGAACTCGGAGGCAGCGGCCACGTGTGTGCCACGGGTGCGAGGTTCAGAGGAAGGCGTTCCAGGAGGAGGTGGCACCGGGCAGCCTGGTCTGCAGTGGGGCTGACTTGGTAGCAGCGGGGAGGGTGCTGGGGTGAGGGTATGGAGTAGGGGGACAGGGGGCATCCAGAACCCCAGAGGAGACCCCTGGCTGGGCAGACATGGAGGCCTCCTCTCACGGAAGTCCAGGGGCTGGGCTCGCTCACGGGCTGGACACAGGTCCCAGAGCTTTGGCACCGTCCTTGCTTGGGGACTTCTAAGTGCCAGCAAGACAGGAAGTGCTGTTCTGGGAAGGGCGGAGTCCTGGAGACCTGGGCAGAGGTCCAGCTGACTGTGCTCTGTGGGCAGCGGGAGGTGGTGGCCTGGGCTAGAGGGAGCCAGGGGTCCTGGGCCCCGCCCTCTCGTCCATGACCACAGAATTCTCCCTCGAGAAGCCTTGCGAGGTGTGCAGACCGAGCTCTGAGCAGGAAACTGAACAGATCGGCCCGCCACAGGGCCCAGGTGTGGGCCAGAGATGGGGCCGTTTGTCTCCCTTGCAGCAGCCATGGGTGGTTTGCTGGCTTGCGCGACAGGAGAGCAGCTGTGGCCCCTGGCACCATCTCCGCCTTCCACGGTGGCCTGTTGCAAACATGCTTGAGAGGTGGCCTCGGACAAGAAGCCCCGCGCTGGCTCCCCGAGATGCAGAGGCTGTGAGAGCCCACAGGGCGTTGGTCGGGGCTGCCCGAGGGTGGGGTGACTTCCGTCACACCCTCTCCCCCAACCCTAGTCACACCTGGCGCTCACCTGAGCTGCTGAGCCTCCCCAGGTCCTCCCTGAGCTGCGCTCCAGACCCTCTGCATCTTGAAAACTGGACAAGATTTTGCCTGAGCGGCCTCGGGCCATCCTGCTGTCTGAATCCTCCATCCTGTGCCGGGCGCTGCGGCTGCCCCTCCACCTGCCTCCCCTCTAGGCCGAGGGGAGCATGGGCTGGAGGCCACGCTTCCAAGAGGTCCCTGCAGCAAGACTCTGGATGTGTTGGCCTGCCGGCCAAGCCCCACACACCTTCTAGGGCACACAGGAGAGTCTGTGCTGGGCTCGTGCTGTCCAGACTGCGTCTTCCCGCACTATCCGCACCCACACTCCACGTGCCCTCTCCATGGCAGCCGTGGCCGGGTGGCCTCTTGGCTTCCACTCCCCGCCCCGGGGTTGCTGGGATCCATTTGGGAAGCACAGGGCACCGCAGAGGCAGCCGCTCGAGCTGGGTCCCAGGCACTTGCTCTGGGATTGGTTCCTGGGGCCCGGCAGGCCCCGTGGCTGCTCCTCCCCCAGGGTTTCACCAACGCTCTTCCCACTGAGGACGCCTCGCACGGCTTCACTCTCCTGCCCCGAGCCCCGCTAGTCCAGTTCTTCATTCACGCTTTAGTCTTGGGAATCAGTGACTTGCAAGTCCCCAGGGCAGCGAGGCCACGGGTTGTTGAGAGCTCTCTGGAAGTCGGGGCCCAGAGGCAACGTCCAGAGAGCTCTTTGGCATTATACTAAATTTCCTTATCATTGTTGTTGTTGTTAGGGGCCATCGAGTCGGTATCCGACTCATAGTGACCCTGTGTACAACAGGTGAAACACTATTGTTGGTGCTTCTCGGCTGTTCATAGGGTTTTCAGTGGCAGATTCATTTTTGGGAGTGGGTTGCCTGGTCCATCTCCCAAGCCTACAGCACCTGGTGTTCCCACGTGGTCTCCCATCCAAGTACTGACCAGGCCTGACCCTGCTTAGCTTCCGAGATCTGACGGGATTGGATGCCACAGGGCTACAGTTGTAGGCTCCTTATCATTAAGCTAGTATAATTTGGGGCCAAGGACCCCTGGCTCCCTCCAGCAGGCTCCCTCCAGGGGCAGGCTCTGTGTGGTAGATGCGGGTGATTCCACTGGGACATGAAAACATCCTAACATCTGGTTTTCCATCTGACAACTAATTACCTTTTGCCTCTGTCCCACCCCTGAGCCTCTCCAAGCCGCTTTCCTCCTCCCAGGCCGCTTCCCGGTTCATTTTCAGCTGCTTTCAAGTGGCAGCTCTGCCCCAAGGGAGAGGTGTAGAGCCCGGGATCCGCCTCCGAGGCCCTGGTGGTGGACACCCCCTGCCCCGTCCCCAGCACGGGGAGGGCAGCTCTCTAGCTGGGTGAGGAAGACCTGCTGGGCCCTGGGTCTGTTACTGCATAAAAACTGATCCCTAACAGTCACGGCTGAGGAAACAAACATTGATTGTGGCAGCTCTGCAGGCCAGGATCCCAGGGCCGCTGGGTGGGGTCTTTCTGCCTTGGGTTTCTCTCGAGGGCTCGGAGCTCCTTGGTGGCTGGAGGACAGTCTGCTGGCTGAGCTCACCTGGTCCTGTCACACAGGCCTCTGCAGAAGTAAGAAGACACCGGCTGCCGTCCTTCAGAGCGAGTGAGCGGGAGGGAAGCGTGGCGGTCCCTGAGCAGACACGCCGTCCCTCTGTCGCCCGACTTCAATCCCTTTTGAATAACTGCTTGTTGGACGCCATCGCCATGCACAGTCCAGGCTGGAGGCAGGGGTGGCATGAGGGCCTGCCGCCCCGGAGCTCACGGGTTTAGATTGGCTTCCACCATGGAGTCCGCTCTGTCTGACTCAGAGCCGGGTGGACAGGTCCACGTATTGGCTGGGGTCCCGGCTCTGGGGTTGTTATCGCTGTTCAAGGCAAAGGGACAGGTGTTCTGGGTCTTCACGGAGAGGGAGGGGCTGTGGTGTGAAGGCCCGCGGCCCCAGACTCCTGGGAGCATCAGCGCATCTCAGTCATGGAGGGTGGGGCCCTAGGGAGATGAGGGTGCCAGACCGGCCCGCGGGGTGCTTTCACGCCTTAACCAAGGGCTTTTGGGCTCTTCCACTGCTGCCAGGCACTGGGGCGTGGCAGCCCCCACCCGACCGCCCGTGCCTGCCTTTGGACCTCTGGCGTCCAGAACTGAGAGAAGCACAGGTCTGTCCGTCACCAGCCACCTGGTCTGTGGTGTTCCCTCCGAGCCGCGTGGCCGGCTAGGCAGAGGGCTGGAGGCGGCCTTCCCTCCCCCGCCCCATCCAGCCCACCCATCAGCCTCCCCCGCTCACTGTGGCCCCGTCGGTCCCAGCGGGTGCTGAGCGTGTGCTGAGAGGGCATCTCCCACCTGCTGCACCTCTTCAGACGCGCCGGCCAAGATAACCCCTTGGAGCAGCTGAGACCACGTCCAAGAGGACCCCCAACTCCTGAGACCGGTTCCTGTTGGACGTGACTTTGAGGGTTTCTCCCTCGGGGCCCCACACTTTATCTATCTATCTATCTATCATCAATCAATCATCTATCCATCTATCTATCTATCCATCCATCTATCTATCTACCCATTCATTCATTCATTCATTCAATCAATTAGTTTTCAGACAGGGTCTTGTCTGGCTGCATGGCCCAGACTGGCCCTGAACTCAGGATCCTCCTGCCTCAGCCTCCTGAGTGCCAGTATCACAGACCTGGAAAGGACCCCTGGCTAACACTCTTTTTCTTTTTGGTGCTAGGGACTGACTGCACCGAAGCTCTTGGGCATGGGGAACTTGTGCTCTAACACTGAGCTGCCCCAGACACCCCACAATCCTGAAGGCGTCCTCGCTGGTGGAGGCTTCTCCTGACAGCCACCCCTGAGCGCCTCCCTGCAGAGTCTGCAGCAGAGATGGTCCCTGCTGCCTCGAGAGGCTAGGACGTGATTGGCATGCGGCACCCCTGACCCCCCGCTGCCAGCTGAGCCTCCCATGAGCCCGGCGAGCCCCTGACCTTGTCCCCACACGCCCGACTCCAGCAGCCCGATGTCTTCCTGTTCCCTGGTTGCCTCCCGCTCGTTTCCGGCAGACCGTTCCACAGGATGCGGCCCGTCGCTCTGGCCTGCTGTTGAGTTGGTCAGAAATAGTTGGTTCCCCAAGGCAAAAGCCATTGTAGCCCGAGTGTGTCACTAAGCACAGAGCCCAGGGACCCCACTGAACTGCACCTCGGCTCTTTGCTGCCGTCCCTCTCATGACTCAGTCGGCGTCTGCACGAGGCTCTGGAGCCGGGGCTGCCTGCGTTCGGGAGGTGTAGACGCGGCGTGGGAGAGGGTGCTCCCTACCCTCGGTAGGTGTTGCCCCTCGGCGGGGAGAAGCCTCCTCAGCTGTGACTTAGAGGGGAGCTGGTGCCACATGGGAAGTCTCACCAAAGGGCAGGTCCACAGCGTGCCACGGCAGGGGACCAGCGGCATCTAAGCGAGGGAGCGTGCACATGGGTGCACAATGCACACGGCGGCGGGTGTGTCCCTTGTGTGGGGTGTGTCCAGAGAGCAATGCCTTCTTGGTAATGAGCGCCCGGGCTGTGGGGCCACCTGGGCCATGGCCTTTGCAGAGATGCAGAGATTCTGATAGCGGTGCTTGGTGCCCGGTTCTCTCGTTAAGGCCGGTGCCTCCCCAGCCGGCAGGGCCGTCTGTGACTGCTGGGCCCCCTGTACTGGATCCTGCCCAAGCTGAGCACAGCAGACCCTGTGCTATTTTTCTGCCGCTCACCCTCTCCAGGGGCCTCCCCGGCAACAGGTCCCCCCTGGAGGACTGGAACTGAGTTTGATCTTCACTGTGTCCAAGGCACCAGCCGTGAATCGAGCCAGCAGCAAACACAGCTGGCATCAGGCATGGGATCCTGCGAGGTCTTGGAGGCGCCCCTGGGAAAACCCAGGGGGCTGTGGTGGACCTGTGTGCTGGTCCCCCAAGCTTCTTTGGGGAGCACCTTCCCTGGCTGGTGCAATTTCATGTGTGCTGGGCAAAGGCCGTTCAGCTTGGACACAGGGTCCACAGAGAAGACGGTCATGAGCCTCTGCTAGCCAAGCCTCCGGGGCCAACAATGGGAAAGGGCGGCAGGGATGGGGAGCAGGGCTTGGCAGGGAGGGGCCCTCAGCAGTGCAGGAGAGTGATCTGCAGAGAGCCCAGTGGGGCTCCGATCTGCCAGGCTGGCTGGCAGGAATCAGGGGACGGTGGAACCCATGGCGATCAGCCCCGCCCACCTCTCAGCGCTGTCTCTGTGATGGCCTTTGGGGGGACGGAGACAGGGCGGTGCTGGGGCAGCAGCCCCTCCACAGGCTGGCTGGAGCTCTGGAGGCAGGTCCAGGCGTGCACAGGAACCCCCAGTTGTCCCTTACCAGCCTTCCTTTCAGCAACAAGGAGGAAGACGCACAAGGCTGTGGACTTTCCGATACTCTGTGTTGAGACTGCAGTGACTTGGGGTCAGAGCTGGGGTCCAGAATCAGGACGGCGCTGTGGGCGGATGTTCTCTGTGCTCAGTTCCGAGCCACGTGCTTCAAGTCCGTGGCTTCCTTTGATTATGCCACAATCTCGTTTGTCCACTTTGCAGGGGAGCCAAAGGCTCAGCAGAGCCAACGGTGTGTGCGCCGTCCTGCGGATGCTGCGCAGGAGGTGAGACCTCACACCCCAGGCCTTTGTCCACACACAGACCCCACGTCCCCAGGACTGTCATGGTCAGCCCCGCCCCGCCCTGTTCCCCTCATGTTCTCTGGTGCAGACGCTGGGCCTGGGGGGGCCAGGGGCTGGGGGTCATGTCCTCCGGGGATGCCACATGGGTCTGTGGGGTCTCCTGCTGGCCCGCGCTGAGTGGGCTGGGGTGAAGGGCTTTGCTCAGACCGCCTTAACCTGCAGGCAGCAGCCCTCCTGTGGTGGCCGGAAGCTGGGAGCTTCCTGACTGACATCATGGCTGCTGTTTTCTGACCAGCCACGGGGAGGCAGTGCAGGACTGTCACTGAGCTCTGGGCTCCCAGGGGCAGATTGGACTCAGGGTGATGGGGTGGGGGCAGGGCGAGGTGACGCTGCGTCCGGTGTGTTGGTGGGTCACGGGACCCGGATACCTGGCGGAACACCAGCTGAATGTCGTTGCAAGGGTATTTTACATGAGATGACACTGGAGTTAGTGGCTGAGGGAAGCAGAGGGGGCCCAGTACAGACCTCCTCCTGGGGGTGCCATCCTCCGGTCCCCATGCCCAGGATAGCAGGGATGCTGCCTCCACATGACCTTTGCCCTTGACCTTCAGCCTTGACCATTCCCTTGGAGCTCCGCCTGACCTGCCGTCCCCCAAATGTCCCAACTGCTGCTCCCAACCACCTGATCCAGCGCCTTAAAACTCACACTGGCGAGTGTGTGAATATGCGTGTGAATGTGTGAGTGTGAATGGGTGTGAGAGTGGGTGAGAATGTGTGTGAGTGGGCGTGAATATGTGAGTGGGCGTAAACAGATGTGTGGGTGTGAATGAGTGTCACCGGGTGTGAATGGGTGTGAACGGGGTGTCAATGGGTGAGAATATGTGTTAATGTGTGTGAGTGGGCATAAGTGGGTGAGAGTGTGGAGTGAGTGGGTGAGAATGGGTGTGAACATGTGTGTGAGAATGTGAGTGGGTGTGGGTGTGAGTGGGCATAAGTGGGTGAGTGAGTGGTGTGAATGGGTGTGAGTGGGTGAGAATAGGTGTGAGTGGGTGTGAACATATGAGTGGGTGGGTGTGTAAGTGGGCATAAGTGGGTGAGTGTGTGAGTGGTGTGAATGGGTGTGAGTGGGTGAGAATAGGTGTGAGTGGGTGTGAACATATGAGTGGGTGTGGGTGTGAGTGGGCATAAGTGGGTGTGTGAGAGGTGTGAATGGGTGTGAGTGGGTGAGAATAGGTGTGAGTGGGTGTGAACACATGAGTGAGTGTGGGCGTAAGTGGGCATAAGTGGGTGAGAGTGTGAGAGGTGTGAATGGGTGTGAGTGGGTGAGAATGGGTGTGAGTGGGTGTGAACATATGAGTGGGTGGGTGTGTATAAGTGGGCATAAGTGGGTGAGAGTGTGGAGTGAGTGGGTGAGAATGGGTGTGAATGGGTGTGAACGTGTGTGAATGGATGAGTGGGTGTGAACACGTGGGAATTTGAGTGTGTGTGTACACATGTGACTGTGTGAGTGGTGTGAATGGGTGTGAGTGGATGTGGATGGGTGTGAATGTGTCCGCACTTGTGTGTGCACACGATCTGCTGGCTCTGGGTTCTGGGAGCCCCAGCTGGCCCAGGTAACGCCGGGGTGCCCTCGGGCTGTGGTTCAAGGAACAATGGTGACAACGTGGCTGTCCTGGTGTGCCCGCCCCTCCCCCAGGCGGCGCGATGTCCGCTCTCTGCTGACTGCGCGGACACTGTTGGACAGGCTCAGCTGCCGCTCACCCTCTGTGGCGGCGAGGGTGTCAGTTTTCTTCCTAATTACAGACATCGTTTTCTCAAATCAGTGGCTCATTTTGCATGGTCTGCGTCAACTCACAGCACCCTGTGAGATGGCGCTCAGCACCTCCCTTTCTGGGAGGAGAGACCCACCCAGGGGACCACGGTGTTGGCAAAGGACGAGGTTGGACTTTGAGTCGGTCCAGGTGGCCACCTCCTCAGGACCTGTTTGCGCCACCTGGTGGATGAGCCGACCTGTCTGGCCCTTTCCAAAAAGTGTTTCCTGGCAGGGCCTGTGTGGGGACAGGGGTCGGCATCACACCCCGAGACAGCCTTTCACTGCCACACAGGGCCCGTGGGCAGGGCCACATGGGAAGTCTCACTAGAGGGCAGGTCCACGACGTGCCACAGCTGGGGACCAGCAGTGTTGAAGTGAGGGACAGTGCACACGGGTGCGCGACGCACACGGCGGCGGGTGTGTCCAGAGAGCGATGCCTTCTTGGCAATGAGCGCCTGGGCTGTGGGGCCACCTGGGCCATGTCCTTTGGCCCTGGCAAAGGGAGAGGTGGGTCCACATCAGATGAGAGAATAGTTCCTTCCTTCCTTCCTTCCTTCCTTCTTTCCTTCCTTCCTTCCTTCCTTCTTTTCTTCCTTCCTTCCTTCCTTCTTTCCTTCCTTCCTTCCTTCCTTCCTTCTTTCCTTCCTTCCTTCCTTCCTTCCTTCCTTCCTTCCTTCTTTTCTTCCTTCCTTCCTTCCTTCCTTCTTTCCTTCCTTCCTTCCTTCCTTCTTTCCTTCCTTCCTTCCTTCCTT